>JAOTAV010024334.1:0-21983 GCA_026546445.1 Cyclargus thomasi
TAACATTTCACTGCGCCCCCCGGTTGCGAAATCCTGATCTGAACTATTCTCAAAAACCCTAAAACGCACACAAAAATTACATCCAATTCGGTTCATTTCGGGAAGAGTTTAACGACAAACATACACACAGAAAGTTATATATATTAAGATGAGCTTACTCCTAAAATTCCTAATTTTATTTCGGTTCTTAAATTGTGAATTTACTTGTGTATAAAAAAAGCAAAATATTTGAATATGCTTTCACTCGTTTATTGTGTACGATATTAATTAATTTCGTCCATAATAATGTTTCCGATCTCATGGAGGAAACAAAAAAGCAATTTTTCGCTGTGCTAACATTAATTAAGAAAATTGGTAAGAAAATATATTGTGTTGGAACAAAAAGCGGCTATTCTCATTTATTCTTGTTATTAACAGTTGTCAAGATGGCGGTCGACGCCAGTGTAAGACTATGGCCGATACTTATCAATTCGCATTTCGAATCTTGGTATTTTCACCCGACTGCGCCAGAAGGAAGGTTAATTATATTTAGTGCCTGTACAAAAGATCAAATTTTGCATTCAACATTTCTAAAAACCAGCAAGCATCCAGCGATTCAATGAGTAATAATTTTTCAGAGACGACGTTTCGTTATACAAATATGTCACGCCTGTGACTTCGTGTAGATATGTCTATGGGAAATTAATTAGTTAATTTTTGTATGGTAAAATTTTGAATATGAAACCTTTTGAAAATCGTATAAAATATGCTTTATTTATTTATTAAAGAGTAGCATAAGAAGGCCCCAGACTGCAAGTTAAATGACAACTTGATTGAATTACAGATAATCAACTCATGGTGCCAGTTATCAACTTCTTCGAGAAATGGCCGTGGGAGATACTACGGATTATTACTATGCATATTGCACTGAGATTATGCACTTAGACACGTATATTTACATATATTTGCACGTCGAAAGCAGACAGCAGTACTCTTCCCGCGCGCACCCCCGGTGGTTGTCAGAAAAAATATATCCACAACCGAACATATAACCTCCTCGTTTTTGGAAGTCGGGTAAAAATGTCACTTAACATTCTTTACTCGATCCTCGCACTAGAAAGTGTCCCATATTTACTATTTTACTTAACATTTAATACTTGTACTTACCCCCTTATTTATAAAAATTTATAATAGAAAAGGCCTGTGAATATTGATTAGTTAAACACTGTGTAAATATTTATATGAATAAGAGGTAAGTACTAAGTATTAATCAAAATGTAAGCCGGCCCCTACAGGATATTAGTTAATTTACTTGTTGTTTAAAGTCTCGACTCTTCGTAATATTTCATAATCTTTGATGCTTACACACATATGTAGTTGACGTTTTTGAAGGTTGGACGGGAAGCTGGACCGTGAGTACAGTCCCTTACAAAAATAAAAAAGAAAAATTACGGATTTCAAAGTCAAAATTGTGAGGTTCCAAAAATTTTTTTTCTATATAGGTCGAGTAGGGTTTCAAAATAAATAGGATAGCCATTCAAGAAATATAAATAACTTGATGTCTAAATAGCAATGGAAACTATTGCAATTCAAATGCAGTCGGGTTTTCTGTTTTTGGACAAATAGTATGTGAAAGTGTTTTGTTATCATGTATCCGTCAATTACGCCCCAAGGCCTAAACGAAATTAGGGTTTTTATTAGAATAGTTAGAAAATGTGATACTTTTTTTGCCAATTAAATTCTTTTGAAGGACAATCTTATGTATTTCAATAAATAAACTATTCAAGCCCTTTAAATATTCAGCGAAGAAACCGTCCCTCCCTGTAACTTCTAAGTGAATTATTAAAACAGACACTATTTTCGGACGACCCACATTCTAAAATTTGGACACCTATTTTCGTAGACTTGGATATATAAAGAAACTTTTTCATTTATAAAACCGCACCCAAGTATTTTAAGGAGTATAATTTTAGGTTACGCTAGGTAAAATGGTATAGGTCAAAACGTGGACATTCCAAAAATATTTATTTCAAAAATCAGATTTAAAACTTTTATTTTTAAATTTTAGGGAATTATGTATATTAGGGGAAATCGGAAGAGAGCCAGCCACGGGTCTAAGTTATTTTGTCGGAATACGTCAATTCCATGTAATTTGTGATCTCTCGGATGGGTTTGACATAAACCGTCCAACTTGCTTGGGTCCACAATTTGTATCTGTTTCAACTTCTCTGTTTGTACCTACATTATGTGTCGACTTGCTGCTTTTCAGATTTTAGAATTACGAAGTATTAAATTATTTATATTACTAAAGGTCACGCTGGGGTCGAAATTCATCAATAAATTTTTAAATCCATCGTGTAGTGGAGCTATAAAAATATAATCTATCCTCAATTCGATCACAGACTTCAATCTGGCACAAAAGTCTCCTTACCAGACCATTAAATTTTGCTAAGAAAAACACAGACTTCAATCACAAACAATAGAGTATTTATATTTCGTGTATGATTATCTTGTCATGTTAAACTATTGTAGTAAGCGTATTGTAGTTTTCGTAGCGTTTTTTTTTATTAAAAATAATAATAAGCAAGAATAAAGCACTTATTAAAATAATATTCGTAGTATTAATAAAACAAAATTTACCGCTCACGAATTAATTTATAGATTTGTTAAAATAGCTTACACCAAGTCTACTATAATGAAATTCGACTATTTGTTTAAAAACTAAATTTGCTAAGAACTGTTGACAAATCTTTTCCTCTAAGTAATCCTTCTTACTTTATTCTTGTTTTAAACTGTAACTTTCAGGATTATCTGCAGCGTGTTTTTCATTACTTCCAATTTCCCTTAGGGATAGAAAGGAAGGTGGATAGTAAAATAGTGATACGGGTGGAGTATTTTAATACTTTATCCACTTTTACTACTTTACTTAAATTATAAACGGAAAATATATAAATAGCCAAGGTGGCTTTAGTGACGCTTACATATTATGTAATTGTTAATTTTCCTTGAAGAAACTTATAGGCAAATTTACGGCAAAATCTAGATACGAATTTACGGGATTCGAAAAGGGGCAAAGTCAACTTAGATAATTAAAAAAATGTGGCCTATGCTACTCTGTTTCCGATGGCCTGATTTCAAGTTAGATCAAATTGCACACCATGTGGAAATCAAATTTGAAATCGGGTCAGTCGTTTAAGATTCCATCACGAGACTACGAGTCATGTAAATTTTATGCTACCCTTTTACCCGACTGCGCCAGAAGGAGAGTTATGTTTTTCGAGAGTAAGTATGTATGTATGCATGATGATATGGACAAGCTAATTGTCCAAAAACTGTAAACTAACGATACCTCACACGTGAACTTCTATTAAGCCGTTTAGGCTGCAGAGCGTGCCAAACAATTATACATACATATGTATGTATTACATACTTTAAAAAAAACAACCCTCCTTCTAGCGGAGTCGGGTAAAAAACTCGTGCAGTACCTGCTATTTTTACGATAACTTCTAAATCAGACTCTTAAGTAATTAATAAGGGTCGTCTATAAACTATTCCACTAACTGAAATATTGTTTGGTGAATATAAACCAAGCCTCGTTTAGTTAATTTCAACATCAAAATGACTCACACGAGCTTATCTAGAAAAAAAAAACTGATTTCGTAAACAATGAAAGTAGCATTTGAAGATCTTATTTTTAGAAATAGCAAAAGTAGCCGAAAATATGAATATTCATGAAGACATTCTGATAATAATATGTAGGGTACAATTATTTTCCATGAGGTGTTTTCACGCTGATTCTATTTCGCAATCTTATAAAATGTCAAACTTTGTACGAAATGCATTGTATGTTGGTTATGCTACCCTTTAGCTAGCTTTGCGGTCTTTATAGTACGTTACTATATAAAAAAATGTGATGTGTATAACCGAGCACCCCAGTGACATACGTTTTTCCATACAAATCTAAAAAAAAAAACCAACTTCCCTACACCTCCTTTACTATCCCTTTTTCCTTTTCCCTATTTCCGTAGCCTATTTCATCATCAACAAGGCCGACAACGCGCCTGCAACCTCTCTGTTACAAGTGTCCATGGGCGACGGCAGTCGCTTTCTATCAGGTGACCCGTCTGCTCGCTTGCCGCCTATAATAGGCAAGATGATTTTTTTTTCTTATTAATAATTAAAGACACCCTAAAAATAGAAATGTTGGTAAAAAAAAATAACTCTGATAGCTTAAATTCTCTAAAAGATATCGCAATTTAAAAACCACATAAAATAAACATTCCTAAAACGATACTCCATGATGACGTCACTTACCGGTAGTTTATACGCATCGCGAAAAGACTTTGTTCAATAGCTATATTAAATGTTACGTTTAGGAAAGTTCTTTCATAACAAAAGTTGATATTAATTGCCTAACTTTTCGAATGGTATATAAATATTTTAAAAAAATGTACTAAAAAAACGACTTACCTGCCCAACTTTTTTCAACCTGGGACTATTTAAAAAAAATATAGAAATTATTAAGCTGAAATTTTGGAAATAATTGTTTTACTATTATATAATCTCTGTCCAATAAAAAAATAGCAAATGTTTGACCTAGTCATCTACCTTATACTCACAAAAATAAATTTCGCTTTAAATGCTATTAGTTGTTGCCTATAAAGTGAACTCCTGATTGGAGATTTATACACACCCTAAAGTATTATAATTCATTTTTAACACCCTGTGTAATGGCGGTCGATCAATCATGTCACGTGGTATGTCACGGTAACGCTTACGTGATACGTAAGATTACAGTGAGATTGTCATGAGATTACAAACACATGAGTTTCCGACGGTGTTGGACTAAGTGAGAAATTGGTTGGAACATGAAACGGCTAATGCGGTAGAGAATTTTTATGTTAAGTTCATAATAACGTGCTTGGCAAATTCGATCTCGTCCGCTTTCCGCGCGGAAATGGAAACGTTCTTACTCTTGGCACTTTTAACAGAAGTTTCCGAAATCGGAAACGATTCCGCGCGGAATCACATCGTGAAACAGGGGGTTTTTATAATATAGCTGTTGCTCGCGACTTCGTCCGCGTGGTAACAAAGGTCAGAATCATTATCACACTTAGTAACCCTTAAACGGAACCCCCCATGAAAATTTTAAACTCTTATATGTAAAATTAACTGCCGTTGTAGTACGCGCTTACTATCAGATAATGAATATGTGAAAAATAATTTTCCCTGTTTTTCTGCTTTTAGCTTGAATTTTTCCTACATTTTCTTAGCTATAAACCTGACGGAGTCCGAGACCTTTCCAACGAATGCAAAACCGTGGAAATCAGTTCGTGCTTTCTCGAGTTATATCGTCAGGAAGAAAGGACTTATTTTTTTTATATAATAGATTGAGTTACAAGCATATAAAATAATACATTATAAAATATGATGTTCTTATTAAATCCTATACATTTTCTTTTCAGCTACTAAGATGTAAGATAGTCCATGCGCAGAATCAGCAATCAATAAAGTTAAATAAATACACCCGACCCCAAATACATCCAAATTAATAGTCTGAAAGCTGATAGCAAATTTTGAGTAGGTATTTATGACAAGCTGAAACATTGTAATGTAACTCTTCTGCTAAATTCCAATACGGCTGATAAGAAGCGGGGCCTAACCATTATCATCAATTTTATCAAAAATATTATATTTTAGGCAGTATGTATTTTTATATGTTGTAGGTGAATATTTAAAGAAAAGAAAAAAATATAAGCCAGATGATTTAGTAGGGATTTTAACATTCCCAGGCGCGTGCAAAAATATTTTGCGAAAACTACTACATAAAAAAATTTTCATCACTAAATGATCAGATTCCGATATTTCTTTTTGAATTTCTTTTTTTAGTTTTTTTTAAGCCCGGCCTGGCTGGTGAGAACACCAGCCAGGTCTGCAGTTCCGTATTTTGGTGTAATAGGAGAAATGCATTACAAAAATTTAGCTTGCCTCAAATACCTACTCATAAATTGCTACCAGCTCTCGCTTTATAATTAGTACATTGTTACTGTGAAGTATTCAGGTCGGACATTACAAAATCTTCAATGTTTTTTCCTTTCCTTTTCCATTCATTTTGTTCCTTAATTCAAACGAGCTCAGAGGTTCTGTTTCATTCAATTATGTTACCGAAACGACGAAATGTTTCGACGAATAATTCAAAATGGCGAGATCTTTCGAGTTTCGAAAGACATTTGCGGTTAGAATACAGGTATTTTTTTACACTTTTCTGTAGATTATACTAAGATGTGCCCCGCGGTACTCGCGTTAAAAGTAGCCTGTGCTAATCCAGAATACCAGCTACCTCTCTGCCAAATTTTATCAAAATCGCTCCAGCCGTTTAAGCGTGAAGAAGTAACATGTTACACACTCAAAAACTCACAAACTTCCGCATTTATAATATTAGTGAAATTGTAGCGTGTGTCTCACCTCCCCACTTTATATTGTAAGGCTAATCAGTTCGTAGTTAATTGTTAAACATAATATTTTAAACCACCTTTTGAATTAGTCTCCACTTTGTATGGCGAACCTGCCAGTGCAGCCTCGTGGCAGCGCTGGGCAGATGGTAGAGGCCATAGTGGTTATTTAATTCAATAAAAAAAGGACTAAGAGTTGCACTCAACGCAAAAGGAGTTTTGTCAAGTGAAAATAATATGTGAATTTAAAAGTGACTGAAAATGGACAAAATAGTGCAAAAAAAAATTAACTGATTAACGGCCGTTGTATAATGGAGGAAATTGAAAGAGATATCTAATTGATGGACCTCTGTCATTTGGTCGAAATATGTCAATTCCATTTATGCCGAGGTCTGTCGACTAAGTTTGACGAAGCCGAACCAAATTACTTTTAACCCAAACGAATCACGATCTGTATTTGTTTCAACTTCTATGATTGTACAATAAAATAATGTAGTTAAAAATAATTAACATAATGTAATTTAAAATGTGTATGATTTAGGCATGAAAAGGTAACAGACAAACACACTTTCTTTATTTATTTTTATAAAATTAAGCTTAGAAAGTATTGACTTTTTATTAACCATTTTGAATTGGTAACACACAGCACAAATTTCGAACTTCGCATTGTAAGAAAACAGAGGATTTGCCCAGGCGCTGAAACACTGAAGCCTGTTTAAACTGCCATGTCTGCATTTCTTGTGTCTATGGAAAACCTGTCACTAATTTCTGCTCCACTAGCGTTATGGTAAGGAGTCTTTCATCAATTTACATACAGATTTTCAGAAATATTTTACCTTTCAATGCCCTTCCTTTTGATAATAGATGTCGCGGCTGGATAACCGCAATTATGGCGTTGCGGTATCCCTTGTTAGTTGTGTAGACAGGTTTTGAAAACTAAATACGTAAGTGGAAGAAGCGGATAACTAACATTTTTACAACATTCGAGTAAATGCCCATTTTTCTCGGAAAATTTTGATAAATCCGTGTCTATCTAGCTATATATTAAAAGCACAATATTTTAATTTCAAAGCATTATACCCGTCCCAAAGCGCCCATATACGCAAAAATCCGGCACTTTTTAAAATGTCAGTTACCCGTTTCTTCCACGTATGTCTTTAAATATCCAGGTTAAAATCAATACTTAGCCATACTTAAATCTAACTGAGCTCTTCCAGGACATTATAAGCCGGCGCTGGCAGTAAATTCTCGCAAGTCCCGGGGATCTTAATAAAGACATTCCAATTTTACCCCAATATCCAATAGAGACTTCAAAATACCAACAATGGGAGTCTTTTTCAATTTTGAGTTACGAAATTCTTACAGAATATCTCTAAAGTACGTTATATTTTTGCTGAGTTTGTTGTTGTAAATTAGGCTTTTATCAGAGGCTTTTTGTTTCATTGGATTCTTTTTAAGACCGGCAGAGTGCGTGCGCGTGTTCGTTCTATGAGTTGGAAAGTTATATCAGAATTACATCGTCATACAAGCGATAGCGCGATGTGGAGGTACTGCAGCGCCATCTAGTATAAAAAAATACTGGCGAAAAACACGTTTGTTGTATGAGAGCCCCCTCTTAAAATGTATGTAATTAATTTAATTTATTTTATTTAAAAATTTCAGCTCTCCAGTATCTCTTACCGTTATTGAGATGTATCTCAACTTGGAGACGGAAAGACGAACAGACATCGAAGTCTTAGTAACGGGGTCCCGTTTCTACGCTTTGGGTACGGAACCTTAAAAATCATAATTTTGGATTATCCCATCATTAATTTGTCGAGTAGGGTATCACTGTAAAGGGCTTTCACTTTGACTCCATTTTTTTTGGTAGAACATTTTCCAACGTCCACCCAAACGGCAAACGATGAAACTGATATCTACTTTACCCTAAAAGGAAATGGGGGTATTTTCTCTCGGACAATGTAGTGATAGTTTACCGGGATGATTGACGAGCGGTGAGGCACCTGATGGGCCCTCCTCACTGTCACATTGATCGAGGTATAATTCCTAATGGGTCGGACCTTTTAGCCCTTGTAGAATATCACCGAAAAAGGTCGGTAAACTTTGAGAGCAATATTAAGGGCGTTTGTCCAACGCACGCCGGCATCGTCAACGAGAATATTTTAGACGGAGAAAAGGCCACTATTTTGCTTAACGCCACTACAGATCGACATGGACGCTATAGCAATAAAAATGAAACCTATAACCTATGGCCGTTTGTCCACCAACACCGTCAACCGGGAACGAGAATATTGCTAATAAAATGACACTGACGGTAACAAGCCGTTTTTGCCGTGGGAGAATTACGCTTCGGCACTAATTCGTTCATAGGGTTTCATTCACCTGTGAACGAATTCGTTTATTTTTTTTTTATAATATTAGTGTGATTATACTGATGTGTTTTATTTTATTTCAGATATCGAGAAACTAAGCTTATAAGCGGTAAGTATTTTCAATAAATCTTTTTTATGTTTTTTTTTATTCAAAAATAAATATCTACAACCCTTAATAACGTTTCATATTTGTGTTTTATAGTGTGACATGATTGGATCACTAATTTATACAAGGCTAAACCAAGGTTAAACCAATAACATTTTGTATAATCAGGTAAGCTTAAACAGAGCCAGATTGCAGATCTAACTAAATTAGTCGCGTCATATAAAACCTAACCGTCAGATTACGACTTACATGCAAATGACATAATCCGATGAAATGACGTAGACGTCTGTCAACTGTTTCTCCTTCAACTTCCCCCATGGTAATTTTGCAAAGTTTTAAACTGAAATGGCGAACAAAGCCGATCGAAGTAATTAAAAATAATAAAGCTTCGGCCAAATCTGCGCGTCTGCGATGCGGGACGAGGGACACGGTGCGGGAGCGTCTACACTGCGCGACTTAACTGACACTCCTATGCGACTGCGGTGCGAACCGCTTACTTCATACGTTGCTAGAACAGTCATAATAGACTGTGAGCTGATAGCAAATTTTGAGTAGATATTTGAGGCGAGAAGCGGTTTATTTTGTGGTGAAGTGACTTTATTAAAATCACTCATTGGCCTTTGCAGAATGCCAGTACAGCAAACTAGCATTCTACTTAATATAGTAACTTAGCTTTGGCCAATTTTGACGTCACAAAATATTACGTACATTTTATTTAGGTTAATGTTACTAATTCTAAATTTTCTTTTCATTTTGTACGAGTTGTGTGGTGACTGAATAATAATATAAGGTGTAAGGTTTTTATTATTTGTGCACGTCTCTGACACTAGACGCGTGCTTCCCATTTCACTGACGCAGCCGTCCTGCATTGTGGTCGCGTAGGTGTGCAAGGCGCCATTGATTAGTATGGGCAGCGTCCGCCGCGCGACAGACGCTCCCGCATCGCAGTCGCATTGGTCTCGCAGGTTTGTTTGAAGCTTAATGGTTTCCCCTTCGCAAGCTTTGTCTTGGAAGGATCACTTAATCCCAAAATAGAATTAATTCTAAGAGAGCGATAAAATTTTGGCTTTAGATGTACTTTTATTAACTCCCCTAATCCACAGTTTAATCTTTTCGAGGGCTAGTCTCAAAGTTCCAAAGTTAAATGAGAAGTATCTTGTGAACACAGTCCTACAATGATTTTAAGGGCTTGTTCACATTTCGAAGTTATGAGACAACGGCGATAGACTCATAGCCCCTACAGTAAAGAGAGGTGTAAGAGGTATAAAGTTTTATTTATTAGAGCGTCCATAGCCTAATGGGGAAGACATTTGGTTCGCACTCGAGAGGGTGCAGGTTCGAACCCCGGTGGAAATGTGTACCAATGGGACATTTGCTAGATTAGGTATTTAATGGTCTAGATATTTTACTGTAAATTTATATTTATTAATATCCGTGTGAAGCCGGGCGATACTCTAGTTTTCATGTAAAATTTACCATCATGAATGAAACATATTGTAAAATATTCAAAATATCGAAGGTATTCTAGAAGATTCCTCCATATTCCATTCTGAATAATTCATGAGATATAATGTGATTATTTCACGTTAATCTGTTTTTGTACTCCGGGCTAAGGCTGACTGGATAATTCCCGTTTGTTGCTTCTTCACCTTAAAGCCCCTGAATCGATTTCGGTGAAATCCATTCTAATTTTATAAACGTGAATGTGTCAGTCTGTTACCTCTTCACGCCCAAATCGCTGAACCGATTTTAATGAAATTTGGTATGAAGATACTGCGAGTCCCGGGCAAGGGCATAGGCTACTTTTTATCCCGGAAAAATGTACGGTTCCCACGAGATAAACGAATTTTAGCGCAATGGACTTGCGGGCATCATCTAGATCATAAAAACTTCAGTCTATCTTTAAATTTATATCATTTGTGCGTGTTTGTCACTTTCCTCCGAAACGCCAAGAAAGATTTTGATGTTTTTTGGGAATGGTTTAGATTCACAAACCAAGACGGCAGGATTGTTCCTGTCCCCTAGTATTACATAAAGGAAATATCCCTTAACACAATATACACAATGCCTTAGTGAAACGAAAATGTAACTATGTAGATAAACTTTTAGTTGCAACTTTCCTAGAAAGGGCTTTGTGAAATATGTAGCTTGAAAGTAATAAGGAAGTTAGTTGCAGCTTATCGGCCATCGCTATAGCACGATAGATAGCTCGTACAAGCTGACGTATCATTATAGCTCGGTGCGACACTGAAAGCTATAATATTGCTTAGTAGCTACAGGAGATAGATACCCGCAACACGTACTTAGCGAATACAAATTAATTTATCCTGAATTCTATATATAGTTTTTTATTATCTATAATAAAGCTTTTTATTAAAAAAAAACACAAATACGAGCGAGTTGAGAAACCTCCTTCCTTTTGGTAGTCGTAAAAAATTAGGGGGTGTAGTAAGTATATTTTATCTGAATAGCGACAGTGGGTCTATACGTTTTTTTCAAGTTTAAATTGCTTAACCATAAACTAGAAAGGACAAGGGTTGTCGTTGGAAAATATGTACGGTTCCGACGTGCAAATCGATTATTGGGGAAACGGAGCTGCGCGTGTTATCTAGTAATAACTAATTTCAATCATCTTAGACCTATAATATATAAACACTCTGTAAATATGTATTTTATACCTTCACATCACATAGCTAATGCTGTGTTCACATCCTTACATGTTCAATGTTTCCTCAAACGGAAAATTCTGAACATTTATAGAACATTTTAGACGATTTAAGCCCCTTGCACATGCAACATATGCCCATACAATTTTATTACAAAATAGCTTAGCTATCGTTTTGACGTGTAAAGCTTCAAACAACATTATGTAATCTGTAACCACAAAAGGCACAGGGAACCAGCAGGTCGACTTTAAACAATGAAGTCAGCGCAAGTTCTACTGAAAGCATGATTCTGAATTGAATCAGCTCAGCAAGAATCGTTTAGCAACGTCATCAGTATTACTACGTCAAACGAGTTTCAATTAAATTCTGAAAAACTATGTTGGCCTAATTTTTGGATGCAAAGATCATCTGAATATTGTTATATGGAAGATACGTAATTCTATTAAAAACGGGCGGCCATTTCACATTTTTAATCACTACGTTTTGTTCGCCGTACTACGTACACTTACCCAACGAATCCAAAAAAAAATAGTAAGTTTTGAAAATCGGAGTATGATAACAAAAGTTATTATTTGATGTGCAGTCTGCAAGTTTCGCATCTCTACACAAACAATAGTCGGAATGAACCAGTAGGCCAACTTCAAACAATGTGACGACGCAGAGGTGGCGCGAGTGATACGCGGCACTACTCTCACTTCTTCGGACTGCTGAGCAAAGCAGTGTCACGGTACGCACTGAACGATTTGACATACTGTTTCAAAAGTCAAACCTATTAATTAAAAAAAACCGAAGGGATAAATAACTGGATTTTATTTTAAATTTTTAGAGTATCGGCACTGGCTGTGCAAAAAAAACTGAAAAATATATTGGAAAATTCGCAATGTGGTATTTAAATGTATCTAAACTTGGCTGAAACGCTACAAGTAACCACGACCTACAAATAAAATGTCACTTTATGACGGAAGTCGCGGTTGCTTGCAGCCAAAATCGTAAAGCTGCTACACTGTATCTATCAGCTAACTGGTTCGTTCTTTCTATTGTGCCTCTACATTACTGATACTAAGATATTATATTATTATAGACAATTTCTCTTTTAACACCTGACCGTCTGTTTACACTACGTATACACAATGTATATTGTATACAGTATCCGGCGTACTTGTTTACGTTGGCGTTTTATTTTTTAACCGACTAGGTACGACCGAAGCCAAAAGATTTGACGGTGCATATCGGGTACGAAATTTCGAACAAATAAGGTGTCGATTTGTATGTCAGTGATGAAATAAGTTTTTTTTTTAATATTATAAATAAACGAAATTATCGTAGCTAAAAGCTCAGGTTTTTCTAGGAAGATTTTCCGGGAAAATTTAGTTTTAGACGAAAATCCAGCTTAGCACAAAGCGTCTCGTGAGTTTGGTTATCCCCGGTTAGGAAAGTTTTAATTGTCAGTTTTAAAGTTGGAAATACGAGTATATCTGTGAAAACTGAGATATTTATATCAAATATTTATAACTTTGACTCTCTTTGTTAACACTGTATAGTGTTTAGTTCAAGAAGAGTACATATAATATACCTTCTTAAATTGATGATGCGAGTATCCATGTACAGTTGCTGTGGGAGAGCCATGCTTCGGCATGAATGTGCCGGTCCAACCGGAGTGATTCCACAGTCTCACAGGAAAGTGGCATGAATCGCGTTTCGTTCAGTGAGTGAGTTTACCGGTGGCCAAACTCTAATCCTCTTTTCCTACTCCTATTCCCTATTTCGTCATAAAAATTATCGGCAAGGCAATTGACTCAGATGTCGCGGGTGTCCATGGGCGACGGCAGTATTATTCCATGAGGTCCCCGTCTGCTTGTTTGCCCCCTAAATGTCATAAAGAAATTTATTGTAGTTACTTCTTACCAGGTTTGCTCATTTACCTATTTTTTTTTTCATTAAAAAAATGTAACGATATTGGTACTTTTTGCTAGAAATGACTAAGTATTGTGGTAACAGGCAAAACCAGTCTCAAAATAGTAAACTTTAATCCACATCAGGTCAAGAATGATCGTAAATCCACAAAATAAAGCTATAAATTAAGAAAACAAAGGCACGACTCGATTTACAAGTACCTGCAATATTTCGGTTCGGCATCACCACAGTATAAATAAAACGCAGTAGGCCAGTATAGTAATAGTTAGTGACGCGACATGCACGTGTGGTTTAACAAAACGTAAAACTCAAATTCAATAATGCCGAATATCCCCGTAAAGCACAGGTTATACTTTTGTAGCGAAACAAATTATGCCAATTTAATGCTTATTATAATATCTAGCCATCTTATAGAAGTTATAAACATAAGATGTGTTCAAACTAGCCCAAACTCCAAGTGTTATGTTTTTGTTATTGAAAAAATAATCAATTTATCATTTACATCAAGTCTCTGATAAGATGATTATTTTTCCGTAGAAAACAGTTTTGAATGACAAACAAATGCTACAGAAGAGTGCATCATTCAAAATATAATAATGTTATTATACATTACATGTGTAATGTTATAATAGTAAATTCAAATTGTTATATAATCAACTGGCTAGTACACTAATTCAAACATTTCCACACACTCATGGACCTAAGAACACCTTTGTAAGAAACTTGAAAATAAAAGATATAATAATTACAATATTTTGTAGAAATGCTTGCCATACTTTTTCAAATAATTTACTTTGCCTACGTGTTCATTACAAAAAATATTTTACCTGACCAATGTCATAGTTATCAAAAAAAAATTCTTATTTACATCAGAGCAAAAGCATTTTATCTGTAACGTCTGTGTCATTCATGTTTCACGGACGTAGCAAGTTATTCTACTGCATTTATACTGTGGGATCCCGAAGCAATTTGCCGTGATGAGACGATCGATCAGAGGCATTATTAGATTATGTCATAAACGAAATTCGTACGACGATTTTATTTAAGATGAGATATACATTCGTTAAGGAAGTTGCACAACAAATTGATCATTGTAATGAAATCCGTGATCGTTTATCGGAAATGTATTTTTATGTTGACGACCTCTGTAGCTAACGATGGTAAGGGCGTTTGTTGCTTAAGCCGGGGGTTCGAAACCGACCGACGGAGAAGTTTTTCAATGTTCCTTGGTCTTGAATGTGTATCATATAATAAAAATCTTAAATATGTGTATAGCATAACTATATTAAATATATTTCCGTTGTCTGGTACCTGTAACACAAGTCCCTCGGGTACTTAGCACGGGGCCAGACTGACGTGGTGTGAAGCTTCCATAGATATATTATATATATATTTTGTGATTTCGGTTACAAAATCAAGTATAAAGTGACGGCTGACGAAACGATTTTTTAAATTATACAATATTTTGATAAGTACAAAGTGAAATATTGATTATTCCACTCCCAGTACATATTTGTGGTACACCTTACGGAAAAACTATAAGAGCTTTAGATTTGGACTTCATTATAGTAATTTATGTAAAGTTCTATTTGTGTTTAAAAATAGAAATGTCCTCATATTATTATTGAAAAAAAAGATATAATATTGTTCTACTAACGCCACCTATAAGCTGAGATATGCAATTGTTAAGATGGGTTTAACTTTACAGTTGCACATCTCAACTCATAGATGGCGTTAATAGTACAATATCATTTTAATTCACTTTTATTATCATCTTTAATATTATTACTATTTTATTTTTAAACAAATCTACACATGGTATTTTTAATTGTTTATTGTTTTCCAAAATCATCGTTTTCATTAAACGAGCTGAGTATCCACGCATTGTACCTAAAACTATAAAATGTTAAAAAAATCTCTCATAGTCACGGAATACTTACAGAAAAAACCCAATGTTTTTTTATAGAGCGGCCATGGTCATGTAGGTAAGACCTTTGGATTGCACTAGAAAGGGTGCAGGTTCGAACGCGGGTGGAGACGTGTACCAATGAAACATTTTCCGATCTCAAGTAAATAATTCGGATGCTCGTTGCCGTGGGAGAGCCATGCATCGGCACGAATGGGGCGGCTCGATCGGAGTGATACCACGGCCGCACAGAAAACTGTCTTGAAAAGGCGTTGTGCTGTGTTTTATCACCTGTTAGAAGATACATCTTATTATGAGATTTGAAATATCATAAAATATAAAATGACGACCGAGCAAGAATGTATGAATTAAGGTAATATAAATTTTATAATAGAGATGTTTTTATGGTGTATTAAAAAACCAATATATATTATATAACTAGATTTTGTGCACGCAAATTCTTAACTAAAGGACTTATCATCTACCCTTTAAAAATTCTCTTCAAAACTAATATCAATTGAAATTGAAGCCAAATATCTAAATTTTTCTGGCGACGAAGGTTCTCTTCGTTCCAGGCATTTCTTATTTTGCATGGAACACGAAATTTTTCATTTCGGCGTGCATAAAACAGATTTTACAGTTGAAAGTTTATGAAGTCGTAAAAATAACTAATTTAAGCTCCGGATTAGGGTAAGGCCACATTTCACCGCATCGCACTGGCAGATACATTGGCAGTCTCTACCGTTAGCCCACTTTGACGGAGTGCCGGGGCGGGCCAGGACTTAGCGCAGCACAAAATGAGTTATAGCATACTGTTGACGGGCCGGGTCTCATCGCATTGATGGATTTTAAATACGTCAATATGACCACTTTTAAATCGCTCGTGACTTGATATACCAAAAACGTTGCTATATTCCACTATTTCTTCTACAATATACTAAACCGTGTTTTAGTTTGTACCAAAAATGTTATATATCAATTTTTTCTACCTAGGTAAAACTAAAATAAAATTGAATGTTTTTATAGGCTGTCTTCACTATCATTTTAAAATGTTTTATTATATTTTATCCTAAAATATAAATTTAATACTATAACGTACTAAAAGATTATGGAATACCTACTAAACCGTTATTCATTTGTACTAAAATGTAAAATGTACAACACGGCACCGCATCTGCCGCGCAAAAATCGTACCCACTTAGGACCAGCACGATCCGTAGGTGTGCGATACGCGCATGCGTCTCCATACAACTTGTATGCAGGCGGATTGTTCCTCTGACACCCGGCACGCTGCGGCCCGGCATAGTTTGCTCACACTTTCGTATCTTTGTTGCTATGATGCCCCCGGAGGCATACATAATAACCCACAAGTAGTGTCTATTAAATTTTCAGCCTCTACAAACCTTTGAAATTCAATAACGCTAGCTTACAACACAATGGTAGAAAAATTCTGAAATTGCAACATTTGTATTAATTTTTATAGTTATATATTTCTTTGCCTTTGTATTTTTTATTAAAAAAACAAAAATAGTTCTATTGACACGTCCCACTTAACTTGGGTTACAAGTTTCAAGGTACTCAGTACTACAGTATTTCTAGCAAATCTGCTGCCGCTGATCTGGCATGTCTATTAACGACAATCCTCAAAGATAAACTGCTCTGGCATACGCCGGATTTAACAAGCTAAATGTCCAGAAAACAAAAAACTTGACTGCAGGAACCATTGCAATTTAAACATCGAGTTATGTACGAGTATATTTCTAGAATGACTATTTAAAGCACTTGATTTTGATATTGACGTAAATGGGCGAAAAAATTATTTGGAACCTCACAATTTTGAGTTCAATATCCGCTTTACAACGGGTTTGAAGCGATACTATCTGTCGATACTCGATATATAAAAATTGAATGCGACAACGCGTTGCGTTACAACCGCACGGTGTGCTCTAACCCTTACTGTCTCCCGACAAATTTCAGAATTTATTCCCGATAAAATATTTATTATTATTCGTCTGTGTACGTGGCGAAATTTGCATTTACCGGTTTTATGGTTTGGAAACCTGCTGAACCGATTTCGATTAAATCGTCGCTCGCAAAGAAGTTTCATACTGGCGCATTCCTGCATATAATAGTTTTCACTTTTGAAGATTGGTATAAAGAATAATTACGTATTATACAAAAGCCATAGCATGGAATCCAAAAATCGCGTAAATATAGGAATATTTTGGGAACATGATGTTTAACCAAGACCAATTTTCGCCATAGAATTTATTTATTTTATAATGATGTCACAATACTCCGGATCCATCCTCTTGTCACACATTCTCGCACCACCTTCACTTTCCGATCCTCGCTGCCAGCAGCCGCGACACATAAAAAATCAAGTATAACGAAACTTCATGACATAAGCCATAGATTTCTTTTTCTAATGACATTAGTCTAGCTGCCTATAACGTCACTGCTTTGTAGTGGCATAGAGCGAAATGAAACCTATAGCTTTATATCATAAAGTGGTGTTTTATTTGAGTTATTTTGTACCTTGAGGTGTGACATACTTGGATGACCGTATACAAAGCTATATTTAGTCCATTCAAGCTAAAACATTCTTCCGCCCCGAGCGTTGAATGAAATTGATTTGTAAGCTTCATACACGCTTCATACAATCCAAGGATTGGATCATATTGGATCAATTCATTGCTAGTCTTTTCATAGCGCGTTCATGGTCCATTAGTCTAGTGAAGCCCTCGAGATCGTGGGTTTCATTCCCGCGTTGTTTTATGTTGAAAATTTTTGCTTCCAAATTCTTGACATTGGAGACCATCCAGCATCACCGTATTCTATTTTGTCTTGTATCACCGTTGTCTATTTCCGAGGTATATTCCTCCATTGCAATCGACAATGCACTTGTAAAGCTTCTGATGTTACAAGTTCTTTAAGCGACGGCAGTTGCTTTCCGTCAGGTGAACGCTTGCTTGATTACTAATTTCATTGAAACTTGGTGATGGGAGTAAGGTTGAGAGAGTTCTCCTCCTATCTTCTGATTAATTTCGTTGCGGGTCCCAAGCCAGCTTGAGCTTGTCCCTCGGGCTCCCTGAGATCATATCACAGGGTTTTTGTGGCTGGATACCGCTGTCGACCCTGGTGTCACAGGTGTTTCGTGGTGGTAAAGTGTTGTAGACCAATTGCCCATTTAAAAAAACTGGCCTAGTGCGAAATTGGACTCGCGTACGAAGGGCTAGCAGTAAAGAGCTAAAAACTTGTTCTAAATGTTGAACAGCTATAACAATATACCACGTCATACAAGCGATAGCTTGATGTAGCCAGCTGACAACGGCATCTATTAGCGAAAGACAGGCAATGTAATAGGACCGTTTTTACCCTATGGGGACGGAACACCGTAAAATAGAGAGCGCTTCACACACTATAAAAATGACTTCGCAAAAATTTCATGACTTTTAGAGCTTTCACGTGTTACGTACAATGTAGACGGTCCCTAACAGCTGGGTTTTTATCCCTGTAACTTACAAGTAACAAATGTAGTTAGTCGGACTTGGTTGAATAGACAAGAAACTTTGACAAATTGATATTGTATAGTTTTATGCTGAGAAGGTAAAATCGTTATTATTATTGTAGTTATTTAAAGCTCTTATACATGAGATATGGTCAGACTGATGGCAGGCCGATCACTCGAGCCCGGGTGGAGCTGCGGCAAATTATACATTTTCTGTCCGTGGTAGAATCATGCTTTGACTAACTGGGTCTCTTTTTTAACGGGCTTTGGCCAACCACACATTCCCACCACTGCATATCCTGTGTCGACAGGATCGACAACGGTATCCAACCACGAAAACCCTGACCTGGGAGAGCCATGCTTCGGCAGGAATGGGACGGCTCGTCCGGATTGATACCACGGCCTCTCAGAAAACTGTCCTAAAAGCGTTGTACTGTGTTTCGTTAAATGACTGAGTTTACCGGTGGCCCAACTTCCGTAATCCACCCATCCCATTCCCTATACCCTCATAAAGGCCGACAACGAACTTGCGACTCTTCGGATGTCACGAGTGTCCATGAGCGACGGCAGTTGCTTCCCATCAGGTAAACGGGCGCTTGCCCCCTAAATATCATTAAAAAATAAACAAAGTTCATTTAATTCCTTTTCAAGAGAAAAAAAGGGCAGAAAACTTAAGTCGCTAATAGCATTCTCATTTCTCAACAGAATTCAAAGATTTTTTGTCATTCTGTATATATTTTAACCACTATCAGAATAATTTGCATTCAATAAATTTTGTTTCACACGCATCTTCCCTATTCCCCCCTGCATTAGTACGATATTCAAAGTGTGCGCGTCTTACAACATGTAAACGCCCCTTTTAAGCACATTTCACTTTCATTCAATACATTTTAACATTTACTTGTCGCTTCTTACATTTCATCTAATTAAATAATTTACGAGATTCATTAATTTTAATGTACAATTTAATTCTGAATTATTTTCTCAATTTGATCACTGATCCAATTTCAACGAGCGCTTGTGATTCGTATAATTAAGTGTCACTTATTAATGTTAATTAAATTTTTAATCTTCAAAACGAGTTTAATAATTTGCTTAGTAGCAAATTGAGCTAAATTGTTTTGAAAATACTTTGTATTGAAACGAATTATTTTGTTTCTCATAATCTCGTCCCTTTTTCACATAGCACGGGAACCGTACAAATAACACGATGATAAATTTAAAGTTTTAACATTTTTAGAATTTATGCGCTATGGTTAAAACAAATTTAATTACTAACGCGATATCTCCTGATGTTAAATAAATAATACGGACGCTCATTATGAAAATAAAGATTTTAACATTAATTAATACTTTACCATCCCTAATCAGTGGCGTAACTATACCGTTCGAGACCCGTGGCAAATTCGTTTACGTTTCACTATGCTAAACCAATACAAAAACACGTCAAGCGATTATTGTAAAAAATAATCGCTTGCCTCTTCTCTGGGGGGGCTGACCGGGGCCCCTTCCGGTTGGGAGCCCGTGGCATTTTGCCACCTTGCAGTTACGCCACTGTCCCTAATAGAATTTTTATGTAATGTTTATTACCATTGTACTGACGCCCTAAAAATACACTCGCAATATTGCTAACAGAAATTGATTTTGACATGTTTCTTGTAAATAACTACTTATTATGCGAAACAGTGATTTTACAATGAATTTAAATTGATTTTGAAGTAACTTTTATATCAAAACCCATCATGGCGGACAGTGTTCTAGCGGCAGTTAAAATAACATAAATTAATGACTGTTTAGCGAGGTTATTTTGAGAAAATTATCACTGAAAAGTGGCTATGTTAGAAATAATCTAATATATATCTAAGGTACAAGGAACACATCGCTAAGGCACGAGGTTGAGGAAGTAAAGCATCGATAACTCGTAGCGCTTTTAAATACCACTTCATATTATTACTGATATCCTACTTACAACTAATCCTACCAATATTATAAATGTAAAAAAAGAATGAAAAAAAAATTAAATAATAAATACCGGGCTAAAATTTGGCATACAGTAAGTCTGCTTTAAAAGGATTTTAAAAATTCTACGCCCGATAAAACAGGGTATGAAAGATTGTATTATACTTCTTAACACTAGTTTAAGTAAGAATAAATACAACTTTACTTTTCATGCAAGAGACAAAACCATAACCGGAGTTAATTTCAAAGATAAATGAATTTAAAAAACTCAAAATGCCCTTAAACAACACGTCTAAAGTCTAAAGCGAATAAGGAAGAACTAAGCAAGCGTAACTCCATAAATCATGCTCCAACTTCTAAAATGCATACCATTTTCAATAGTAAGGTGGCATTTAAGGGCGTTCTATACGGCGTGACGCAAAGGTGATGATGAAATGCATTTTCAATCTTACGCCATGAGCTGAGGGTGCATTTTAGATATTAATGTTGTAAATGGTCGTGTTTGACAAACTTTTATGTCACACACGACCTCGATGCTCTCCAAATTGCACCCTCAGTTCATGGCGTAAGTTGGAATTGAGGGTGCATCTTATATATTAATGTTGTAAATGGTGTCAATCGAGTATAGCTATTTTCAATCGTCCGCCATGAACTGAGGATGCGATTTAGTTTGCATCAAAGCGCACTTTTGCGTGATGTTTGTTCCCGCCGTGGAACAAACATCCCCCATTACCGCAAAAGGCCACTTTGCTATTGAAAATAGTATGCATATAGGGATATTATTAAATGACAGTTCAAAAGAACCAATCAAAATAATAGTGTGTTAGTTACGTTTTTTATTTTTCGCAGATTCATGAGCGTATTTTAAAATTACGTAACTTTTCGCCTCAGTATCCTAGGGCCTTATAGGCAGCCTGGCTGGCGGTCGCGCCTGGGAGGCTCCGAACTGTAGCCCTTTTTGACTTACGCCGTTTATCACCAACACCGTCAACCGAGAACAAGGTTATTTCGACCGGATGAAATGCTACTTTATGATCTAGGCCAGTGGTTCCCAAACTTATTTTGTCTACTGCCCACTTTGAGAATAAATATTTTTTTAGCGCCCCCATTTTTTCACC
>JAOTAV010024345.1:0-21983 GCA_026546445.1 Cyclargus thomasi
TTTTCACCGGCTTGTACCAAAAAATCAATAAGTCGGATCAAAAAATACTATGAAGATAGTTTGTAGAACTCTTTGGGAAGCAACTAAAACGAACTCTCGCAAAAAAATTGAACTTCCGAAAATTTTTAAATTTTCGAACGAACATCGATGAATATGTGGAGGCTGCATTAGAGTTGAACGCGTCATACCGATTCGTTCGTTCCTCGTGCGAGTTTCGAACGGCTTAGGGGTACGAATACGATTACAGTTTCGGCTATATAATCACTGTGAGACAAACGAGATCTCGTTAAAATGCGCGAAAGTAAAAACATAAAGCGTAAAATTTTTCGAATTCCGGTTTTTGTTCGGATACTAATGAATAGTAAATTGGTTCGTAACAAAAAAAAAACAACACTATCACTTACCTTCAAAATAGTTGACAAAACAAAAGAGGGCTTACCGGTAATTAGTAAAAAGTGGTCGTTAAATAACAAAGTTGAAGTAACAATGCGGGGCTTAAAGAAATAGTCACAATTTCTAAGAATGGAAGGAATTCCGTTCGCTTTGTTTAGAGGGTTCTGACCCAAATAACTATTTTTATAGTCAACAACAGGATGAAGACGAATTCGTACTATTTTTAGATAGTTGAGATGGTGTTGGTTAAATAGTTATTATTTCGAATTATCCTTATATTAAAAGTGAAGACTTTATCTGAGGTTGCGCGTCTATATGTATGGATATTGGATATAGGGGAAAAAACTCCTGCTCTCCTAGACAAGTGTCAAGCGAATATCGTTTACGAAAATCGCTTGTCTTGTTATTGGATTGACATAGACCAACGAAAAGTCACGTGATCTAGTCGAGTTGACATATGTCAATCACATACAAAAACAAGCGAAGCGATTATCGTAAACGTTAATCGCTTGCCACTTGTCTAGGAGGGCAGGTTATGGGTATTAACTAATAACAATAATCATATCTATGGACGCTTCATACCACGTCAATCTGGCCCCGTGTTAAGTCCCGAAGGAATTGTTACATTTACATGTATCAGACAACGGAAATACTTTTAATACTTTTTATACTACACATATTTCAGATTTTTATTATATGACTAGTGCCCGCAACTTCGTTGCGCATAAAGTTGTATATCACGCGGGAACTGTACATTTTCCTGGGTTAAAAAGTATCCTATATGTTGCCCAGACCTAAAAGCTATTAAACAAGAAATGATTTATTCAAATCCGTCCAATAGTTCCTGAGATTAGCGCGTACAAGCAGACAAACAACTTTTTTTGTCGATATGTGTTCTATTACTGTTCCTTAGCACCCCCACATTGATTATTTTGTAAAAATATTAAATGTACAGGCACTACAATTTTACTGTTTTATTATATGTATAAATACCCATATTTAATTTATACCCTACCTATATATACCAAATTTCATAAGTGTGATTGACGGACAAAAATCCAAGTTATTATATTAACTAGCTGTTGCTCGCGTGGAATTCGAATATTGAGTAAAAACACAAATATTTTCCAACATGTTTCGTTCTCCCCATTCTCGTTCTTATATCTTAATCCCAGACTTGCAAAAGATTCACCCAACACCAGTATAATCGATCGTCATCATCAGCTAGCTGCAGACAAAACATCGCCGGACTATAATTTATCACTTCACTAAATTTGAAGTTGTCCCTCGGACTATCAAGAAAAAAAAACACACAGGCAGTTTTTCAATGAAATGACGAAAGATTCGGAAATGCTGTCGCCGCACCATCGAGGTGGTCCCAACTCCGAGGGACCCGATTTTGGTAGTGACTGCACTTCAGATCCAACATCGATCAGAGTCGGTTCTCTTAGTTAATAGTCTTAATTTAGTCTTTACTTTGTCTTCTGTTTAAAATATTTAAAAATAATTGTAATTTTAATATTCAATAAATGTAATATTAATTAAATCATATGTAATGTAATTTTCTGGAACTCCCGTTCGAGAACACTATCACTAGCCTTTGGTAACACTTTAACAATAATATTTAGCATACTATGAAAGGTCTAAATTTAAATATTATCATTATTTTGTTATCAAAACTAAACTGCTTAAACAATAGAGTATTTTACAAATAAGAAATCAATCTTAAGTCTGGACAATCTATCGAGTATGGTGTATAGTTAACTATCAAGGGTATGTCCTTTATTTTATATGTCCAATGTCCATAACTTAAAATTCAAGTTTAATTAGATTCGTAACCAAATTAGCAACCTGCAATTAAACTTAAATGATCATTAAACTATCGACTGCTTATCAAGGATACAATCTTAGATTCGAATGGCATAGAATGACTTACTAATTACCCTCTTGTTAGTTAATATGACTAGGATTTCCGTCGATAAGTTATAATCCATACTTATAAACTAATATTTTAAATAGGAAAGTATATATTTATACTTAATGACTTTTTTGCACTTTTTCCACTATATTTTCTTAGAATTTATAATAATTACACGACCGGTTCCGACAAAGTCATCATCAGGTTGACGAAACCGGTCGTGTATTTATTATAAATTAGTAAAATCAAAGAAAATATAGTGGAAAAAGTGCAAGAATTGTGTGTTTCATTAAGTATGAACATGAATTTTCACCATGAATCTATCACATATATGTGTCCTTCCTTCACAAGTTAATACAAATTAAAACAAAGCATAATCTATTTGATTTTTTGAATAGAATTACTTGAAAGAATGGAGAGTAACATAGGCTTTTTTTGAGTTTTATCTATTTGACAGATGTCATATGGAGATATAGGATAGATGATAGAACCTATTGCTAATTAATGTGGCGGTTACGACGAATTTCGGTACTTAAAAATAACTTTTTTAGTATAAAACTAACTGACGCGCTTGAGTACATCCAAAAATCCCCTCTTGGGCTCTCCGAATATAAATTATTATACTCGGGGGTATTTGACGAATCATTCGGAATCATTCCACCTGCAACTTTTCGCCTTTGTCTTACGCGAAAAATCCAACATCATCTTGATGAGAAGCAGTCTGCCAACGTGCGCTTTTCGCGTCACTTTCTGCAACGCACATGATTTTTTTTCCTTCTTCTTTTGGTTCTTTTGGACCTAAGAGCGAGGGTCCTACCCAACACTCGCTAGTAATTACAGTCCATTACAGCTACGAGATATGAGACAATGTACCTGATGACCCCCAAACGTTGGGGGTCTACACCGCGGGAATAAACATCACGTGCCGAACACTCGTCGACGTCATATTAGGCACCATCCATAAAGTACGTCACACTTAAAGGGGGAGGGAGGGGGTCAGCGAAGTGTGACATGGTATGACAAAGGGGTTGGTTGGGTCATCAGTTTGGTTACATCACGTTTCGAATTAAATATCAAATTTACAAAAATTTTTATGTCGTCCAATCACAGCTGATCTGATGATGATGCTAGATAATGTCATGTCCAAGCTATAATTGAACAACGATTAAATTAGAAAGGATACTTGACATAAATCTTGTGTTAGACAATGTAATTTGTGGGACCTAGTTCTGTCTAGTGCCTACATGCTAGATTATAAGCCGGCGTCTTCGACATATGGGCTACGGCCACCACGCCTATCAGCTGAGGTCAAAACTAGACACGATCCTCTAGGGTCTAACATTCACTCCGCCTTGTCGAGCATGTGTGGCTTTCGATAGATTTGGTCACTTGATTCTGTACGGCATCAGTTTCATAATGATTAAATACAGATTCTTTCCATTCCATCCATTATTCCGCAATGCCGTACAAAAATATATGTCGAAAATTAAGTTTCTGACTAACTACCTGAACTTTAGATTTCTCACCAGCACCCAGTTGGACAGCTTACAAGTGAAACCATATAACAAAATATGCTCTGGTTTTATGCTCTTCTATCGTCCTATAAAGGTCTCTAGTGGGGTCATATGACCCATCCATTTTGTGGATGGGTCAGTCTATTAGAGCCAAATCAAAATACTTGGTGGCGATGTATCGCAAAAATATGTAGATTCTAAACAAACCTTAAACGCAAGAAGGGAAGGGAAGTGAAGGAAGAAACAGTACAACAGAATACCTGAGAAAATATATATACATATATATCCATCCATACATTCTCACAAATTTTCGCATTTATATTGTTAGTAGGATTTAGTACAAAATTCTTTCAAATGGAATGAACATTGAATAATTTACAATTAAAGACCCCACACGTGACGAAAAGCGTCAAGTCTACACTCTACAATCTACATTGTAGAGTGTAGACAGGAATGCTTACACTTAAAGTGTAGACCGGGGTTCACCCGCATCGTCTAGGATCCCATGAGAATTGCAGTCATAAATAATATTATTATTTATTCATATCTATAAATAAAAGTATTTTTTAAATGATATTTATGGGGTAAGCGAGCAGACGGGTTACCTAATGGAAAGAAGAGTCGTAAGCGTAACTATACCGTTACGCCGTATTGTAAAAAATAATCGCTTGACACTTGTCAAGGGAGGCTGATCGGGGGCCCTTTCCAGCTGGGGGGGCAAAATGCCACGCATTTTGCCGGCTTGCCACCTTGTAGTTACGCCACTGGTCGTAAGTGCGTTGCCGGCCTTTTATGAGGGAATGGGGAATAGGGATAGGGAATTTGAATTGAGGCCGTAGTATCACTTTGGCCGGGCCGGCCCTTTAGTGCCGAAGTATAGCTCTCCCATGGCAATGAGCATCCGTATTAAGTACTTGAAATCGAAAAATGTCTCATTAGTAATTTGTTACACGCCTCCAACCGGGCTTGAACCTACACCATCTCGAGTGCAACCAAAGGTCTTACCCACCAGACCACGGAAACTCTGAGAAAATTTAAAAATTGAACTGGAAAATGAGAAACTCATCTTTTTGCGAGCACCATCAATTAGGAAACAAGAAATCTTATTTTTTTCTTCTAACAAAACTAAAAAAATGAACGAAAATATAGTACATAGGCTTCGTATCTTATCGAACTATTCTAAAGTAACATTACCCGACAACTTGCAAACAAAACACACCCCGTTACGCGGCTATTATTAGGAAACGCCTAAATTTTATCAAAATTGATAAAGTCTTTTCTTATCGCGTTCCAGTGAAATGATTTTATCAAGGTGTGATAAACGATTATTAGTATTAAACAATAGGAAGTTGTCGGAAGTATGACAACGTTTTGCTGTAATATTCATCATCTTCATAAGTTTTTGTGCGTCTTCAAGGAAAAATTGCTTAAAATTTCAAATCTCGGCAGTACAACGTACTTAGGGTCCTACAATTGTTATATTTATGAATGTTAAGTGAAAAGAAATTAAAATTGTCATTCACTAAACCTTGCAGATAAAACAGACCCTTTACTGTTTTTTTTTTAAACTTAAAATGTCTTTTTTATTTTTTTTAAGATTCATGTCAAGAAAGTCATAGGAGATCATAGACGATTTTTCTTTCTCTATATAGAGTCAATGTGGCCTTAAGCGTCTTAAGATTACAATTAGCATATCATTAAGGAGCCGTTTGTTTAGTATACTCGTATACCACTCGCAATCATTTTTCAAATCACAACGATTATTATACTATTTTATAAACTTTGTACCCTTTTTTACGAAAGGCGCGTAGATTTGAAGAAAAGAAAAGCATGAAATTTCTCCCAGTTATAGTTGATATGGAGGAGGAGCAACAAATACCAACATTATTTCAAAATATTCTTTAATCTTGCTCACTTTTAATAAAAAAAACACTACGCATACGCTACAATATTTTGACATGACACAATAATCGTACACGAAATACTCTTTTGTTTATGGTTGAAGTCTGTGTTTTTTTTTAATAAAATTTAATGGCCTGGTCAACGAGACCTTTATGCCGAAATAAAGTCTGTGATTGAATTGCGAATAGATTATATTTTTTATAGCTCCTCTACACGATGGATATGAACATTTATGGTCAAATTTAAACCACAGGGTGACCTCTAGTAAATTATAAAATCGCGACAGTCGCGTTGATAAAGACAGGACATCCCAATGATCGAGTTATTTGTTTAAGTTTAGTGGCCGCCCACGTGCCGGGAATTAGAATATTATGGTCGTACATTGTCCATTTTCATTGTGAACTCTGTCCCCTACCATGATGTCTCGAATGTTCCAATAGTACTTTGTCCATTGCGTATGTATATGAAATAGCTTTTGTCCGCAGCTAAGCACGCGGGAATTCAAATTTCGCGTAAAATGCGAATATTTTAGGAGCATAATGTTGTTGAATTAAAAATGGACTGTTGGCCGACGGCTGTTCCGACAAACTAACCGTCGGTCGTCGATTGTACTTTGTCAGAATGTTCAAAAAGCAATGTATGTTGTTTACAGAAAACTCGTCGAAAGATCACGGAGAGTCTAAAGCATTGTCTTGTAATACAATACACAATAATTGAGACCTCGACTGATCTAATATCAGTCAATTACCAAAATAAATTACATGGAATCAATGTTTATTGATTCGACAGTGATTGATTTCGAGGAATATTTTTTCCTTGTTTTCGTTAGTCAATATGAAATCAAAACCATTAACCTCCAGGAAACTTAGAACCGTATAAACTCACCCCCTTATTCATAAAAATATTTAAACAGTGTTTAACTAATCAGGATTCGCTGGCCTTTTCTTTCGTGTGACGTTTACAATATTCCAGAAAAGGCCTGCTGATCTTAAGTTAATTACTGTTTACATATTTTCATGAATTAGGAGGTTAATATTTAGTAACTATCAATTAAAAAGTTAAGTAACATTTTACAAGTTATTACACTGTTAAACACATGGTTAATCTTCCTCACTATTAAAAAAGAGGATGCCCTTTTTTAAACATCTCATCCGATTTTAGGTAACTTTTTTTAGGTTTTAAAAGTTGGAGTGAAAAGTGTAAAAGATAAAACAAGGCATGAAAAAGTGGAAAAATATTTCGTCCTAAAATATATACTTAATTACATTAACAACATTGTGACGATATCAAATGATTCACTGATCGGTAAGAAATATTCTAAATGGTTCGATGTTTACTTTTCCTCGACATTATGCATTTCTTGTAACGAGTGTATCTATGTATTGTCTAAAGATAAGGGTTTACTGATAAATTTGGAATGTGCAAAAGTATTTCTATTGTTAGCCATTATTTCACCGCTAAGATTTTCCCACTAACCAAGAAATCCGATTTTTTTTTCTCGCATTTCTCTTTTTTTTCTCGATTCTGGTGGCTGTGGCCATATCCATGATCGGCGACGATTTTACGGGCTGACAGCTCCGCAATCGTGGTTATTCATCATGGCCCGAAGGAGGGGTTTAGAAAACAAAAATAAAAAATAGGTCAAACTATTTATTGTGCAATAGGCGGAGTCCACACCTTCAAAATTTATTGCTCGAAATCGTGACGCGATATGAAAATAGATTATTTTAACGTTCTATTATGAAACAAAATACATAAATCTTGAGATAAATAGATTGTGATTCTAGTAATTGTTATTTGGTAGTTTTTAATAGCCTATTAAGCATTTTATTTATGACTTTTAAAATGTAAACTAAAGGAGAATTTGATTTGTAACAGATTACACTTCACTACAGATTTGCCTTTTCATCCGTTGTGGATGATTTGTACAGTACTAGACGATGCCCGCCGTTGCTACTAAATTCGTTTATTACGTAGCCGTAAACTTTTCCGGGACAAAAAATATCCTATGTCCTTTCCCGGGACTTAAATTATCTCCATACCAATTCTCAGCAAAATCGGGTCAGCGGTCTGGGCGTGAAGAGGTAACAGACAGACAGGCGTTCCCATTTATAACATTAGTACAGAAGTTTGCATCTTCTGAGCAATGTAACTACTCGTTTATGTACTGCGATGCCTACGAGTAGGTTAAGATTTTTAAATGTCCGGTTGGTTGCCCAAGCACTTTATACATTTCCGTAACATGGTCAGCCTATTTCAGAGAAACTAACAGGTCAATACGTCTGAGAGTCAAGACTAACCATGTGTGGGTTTCATCACGGTGTTTTTCTTCAACATATAAGCGTGCATATTATTTACTTGGAATTTGAAATTGGCACACTCCTCGAGATAGGATCGAACCTTAATATTCGAATAATTCAAATATTCGATTCGAAACTCGAAACGAATTATTCGATTTGATTCGTCTCGAATAACTCAAATATTCGCACACCCCTAATATTTTCTTAACCACAACCGACGAACGTCCACTTACAGACAATCATAATTTCTTCTAGAACCAAAATGTTTATGTAAAATTCCTATAACAGGGAAACTAAATATTTTTCTAAAATTAAAACTACGTCTTTTGCTAGAACTTATCTCTCTCTATATCTCTTAGTTCTCTTAAAAAATATTTGAAAAACGCATTATTACTCTCTGCGTATTATAATTCATAATTTCATGGTATAAATAATGATAGCAAATACGTGTACCCGGCACTACATACATATTATGAGAAGCAAAAATATTAGGCCAAGGTTCATACAAATGCATTAGCGAACTGACGTGCCAACGAAAACATGCCATGAAAAGCGCCGGAATATATATGAAATGTTCCATTATGATTTCAAAATTTTATATTACGAGAATTGAGATTGCAATTCGTCGTATACTACGAATAAGGGCGCGATTCCACATTCCTCCACAACCTTCTACTGTAAAGCGAACATTATAGTAAAAGTTTTCTTTCTTTCAGTGGACGAAGACCCGTTACCGGAAAGTGTGATTTTTTAGGTTTTTTTTCGCGGACTAATGGTGGGTTGGCGTGAGCGCCTGACTTCTGCCCCGCGCGTCCTTTCAAGCACTAAAAAAACGGTCATTGTAGCCCGTGTTGATTTTTTTCCGCCGGGGAATTTAAGAGCTAGCAAATATGGAATTTCTAAAAACATTATTTTCTGGTTATTAAAGGGTTTAGTATTTTTAAGGCTTTATATAATGGGCTGCCAAATCCAAATTCGCAATTAAAATAAAAAACCACAATCACACAATGGTAAACCATTCAAGTGAGTTTGAAGCAATTTTAGTTCCGCAAGTGACTACTTGTGCAAGTGACTAAAGGCACGGTGAAATTTTCCCATACTAAAAATTTACGTAGTTTCAATCCAGTATCGACAAATACTATTGCTTTGGACTCATGGCAGAGCTACAGGGCACCATTATTCGTAGGATACGGCAATCGCGACATTTTAAAATTTATAAAGTATAATAATTATTGACCGGTGGAATTATGACTAAGACAGAACAAGATTTTAGAGCAAAATATGTTGAGTTTTTAATAATTTAATAAAAATATTTTGCCCTTGGAGAGCCATGCTTCGGTACGAATGGGCCGGCTCAAACGGAGTGATACCAGGACCACACAGAAAACGGCGTTGTGCTGTGTTTCGATCAGCATCAGAATGAGTTTACCGGTGGCCCGAGTTTCCTGTTCCTATATATACCCTATTCCCTTATAAAGGCCGGCAACGCACTTGCGACTCTTCGGATGTCACGTGTGTCCATGGGCGACGGCAGTTGATTTTCATCAGGCTACCCGTCTGTTCGCTTGCCCCCTAAATATCATAAAATAATAATAATAAAGTACATACTTTTCTTTACATACTCAAACAGCTGAAACCATTTTTGAGAATGAGACCTCGACTGCAGTATTTCTGTTTTATAGAAAATCTAGAATAACTTTAATACATCTGTTCAAATAACTAACTGTGTCACGCATGTATTGGAAATATTCAAAACACGTGAAGGTTGAAATAGATTAAAATAACAATGTTATTGAAACGTTATTGTTTGTCACAGCTTCAGGAAAATATCTCGAAGAAGGAACTAGGAAATATACGTACCTTCCATAGAGGAATTATATATAATATAAAGTAATTGGTCTATGGTACCTACGTAAATTATGTACCAATCACAGAAATTAGCCCTGTTAGGGTTACCAGATTAAAAAATCAAAAGTCCGGAGAATAGGCCTGATTTCGATATAAAATCCTAAGATTATTTGCAGATTTTTTGACATACCACTGAAAAGATACAATAATAAAAAACGGACACAAATGTAAATCTTTAAAATGAGACTTAAAAGCCTAGAGATTTGCCAAGTCTGACCGCAAGCCCGAGAAAAGGTAAAAAATTCTGACATCTCAGGCTAAATCCTTAGATATGGTAACCCTAAGCCCGACACTTGGATTGCATCTCTATGGAACGAGATGTCCAGTAATTTCTGTGGGTCATCATGTCTATTACGCAAAAACTATTGAACTTTTTTCTTTGATGAAATTCCAAATACAAATCTATATATAAAACAAAGACGGGTTCGTTACAACACTTACAACTCGAGATCTGCTGAATCAATTTTTATGGTTATTGATTCGTTGGATTTGTCTCCGCCCTGAATAGCAGAATACATCTTAAAAATAATGAAAACCGATATGTGTCACTTAATCATTTCGATAACTTATCATTTGGTTGTTACATGTCAAACATTTGCCAATCCAATCCTGTCAAATACCAGTAGGTATTTGACAGGATTGGATTGTTTTTACAGGATTGATTTTACAGTAGTAAATATTCATGTGTGCGTTCAGAAATTTATTTTGTGTAAAATGTCTTGAAAGCTCATTAACTTGTTTATTTATTATGTAGTTATTTATTTCCAAAAATAAGACCTAGGATTTTTTCTACGGGTTAACAATTGTGTCTTTTTATAACTGTTTATGATTTTTCTTGACCAGCTGTTGTCTATATCGTCGAGCTTATTGTACAGACGAACAGAGGAATAATCTTCTAAGTGCAAGAAGATCATTGACTGTTAGGCGGTACGAAGTTCGCCGGGTCAGCTCGCAAGGTATAAACTGAATTTTAATGACAGTTGCTCTCGTGGGATAAATAATTCCATGCAGACAGACGCAGGCGGGTAAACGCTATTTACGTGTACTAATAATATAAAGTTGAAAAGTTATTTGTTTGTTAGTGTCAACGCGTTAATCTTTCGACCGAATTGAAAAATTCTTTTTGTGTTGGTTAGTCCATTTATCGATGGGAGGCTTAGGCTGTATGATATCACGCTACGACCAATAGGAGCAGAGCAGTAATCAAAAAATGTTGTAAAACCTAAAATTTATAAAGTTTCACGCGGACGTAGTCGCGGGCAACAACTAGTTTAAAATTATGTAAACGTCGCGACGGCGGCGCCTGCGCACCAACAACGCTTTATTGTTTGCGAGGTTCACTTATGAATGTCAAGACTCCTACTTGTTTTCAAATAAACGAGAAACTTTATCACCGGCCGTGTTTGTGTGAAGTAGTTTTGTATGTTCAAACACAACATTGTGTTAGTTAATTAAGAACGGTCAAATTTACATTGATGCTCGGTGAAGTTTCTAGAAGCTTATCTAGTATGTATCCTGAATAGACTATAATACTCGTATATAGCTTGGAGTGTTTGTATAGGTTAGTATATAGGTAGAAAAGACCTGTGGCTCTACCATGAGTTCGAAGTAAAAGAAAGTATTTGTTTAAGTATATTAAGCGACTACGAAAATGACCGCTAGAGGCGCTGTAAGATTTTGCCATACTAAAAATTTACGCAGTTGCTATCGAGTATGGACAAATACTATCCTTTCAAACACAGTAAAGCCACTGGTGATCGGTCTATGGAGTTTCTGTCGCGGTTTACCTTCGATCAAGTATAAGGCTTTATTTTTATATCCAATTTCCTATTTCATTGTAAAAGACAAGGAAAATGACGGAGTTACCTGCGAGACTGGTCAACTAATCGCAAAATTTTTCTACATTGTGTTTGAATTTTCAGGTGTTATGTAATTTCTGTTATATAGGTTCTCTCTAATCGGATATGTGAAATTATTTCCTACCTACAAATAAAACAAGATAGAAATAGAGAAAGATATTAGGTTAACGCCTGACTTGTAACAAACGCAATGACACGAATGTGACATCGCTTATTTATTTTGAAATTGTTACTAACGTGGAAGTTAGTTGCAGTCAATGCCTACAGTTCAACATTCCGAGTTATTTTAAAAAATTGATATCAATTTTAATATCCTTAACGGAGAGACCCTTACCGATACTTATAAAGGTTTTAAATGATTTTGGCTGGACATGCCAATAGAGCATTATCATCGTAAAAATGCGAAATATGAGAAAAACTGACCGTTTTTTTGGAAAATTGATAATTTTCTTTGTAAGTTGTGCCAAATCTGGGTCTCGCAAAATAAGCTAATGTATAGATTACACACCTTGTGCCGTGCATTGTTGGCCATTTTGAAATTCGAACTAGGTTGACGGCTGTGTAGCTCACGGAGATTTTTTATCGTAAATATGTTCTAATTGTTCCGTTTAATTTATAAAGTGCATTTAAGGTTAGGTTGGGCTTAGATTTAGGAAGGAATTCCTAGGAGCAGCAGACAAGGATAATGAAAAAAAATCACATAATGATAGCGGACGTCTCGCGTCTAGGGAAATTCAATCAAGGAGTAACAGGATCAGCCGTGTAGGCAGCAGAGCAACGACCCACGGCTGTTCCGACATTCGGCAAAACGACACGCAAACACTTTTAAGAAAAAAAAAGCGTGTCTGTGGACTGTTCCGAATCGGGGATAAAAATGCATATCTCATTAAAAACAAAAGTAGATGAGAAAATAAATCAAAGAATAATAATCGTACATTACTAAACTAAGACATTAAAAATATATTGTGTTGTGGAAGATGTTGCTTAGAATTTAAAATACGAATAACCCCCAAAAGTCAAAATTCAGCAAATTTATTCCGTGTGCCAGAAAAAGAAGAATTTTTAGAAATAATAACCGACTCCTGCGTAAAGACGGATAAAACCAAAATATCGACTCGACAGATGCGTGCGCCAGCCCAAAGCTAATGGTACGAAATTACGTTCCACACGAATTATGCTATTGGGTTTTTTGTGTGTAGGTAATTTAATGGACGCCGAAAGTGATGAATTCAGGACGGAAAACGGTCTTTATTATGTTAAGTCTAAAGAATAAAAAAATGCAGAGTTTTGGGACACTATGGCAGAATTTTGCGAGCCATTAAAAAAGTAATAACATGCACTAAAGGCATAACATTAATCACCAAAAATAATTATAAAATAATTACGTATCTGTGTGAACCAAATTGATTTCTAATTGGTGCTTTATTGCAGCAAAACTAGATGTTACACTGTACGCAAATTAATTCTATTTGTGCCGTAATTGGGCCGACCTCGGAAGCCATTACGTATGTCAAGAGTGACTCCTGTCACACAGACCACACGCAGAAGTCAACGGGCTAAGTGACTGTTTACACCACACGATAATGCTATACGATATCGTATGGCCTACATCTGTCAGTCATTGCCTTTAATCGTTCGGCGTTTCTTTTGTTGTTGAGATAATGTGCGCTTGGTATGTACATCTCTATCGTCTCAACTGATATTATCGGCAATAGGAATAAAGAAACTTACAATACAACAAAAATATAAATATTACAAAACCTTTTTTTTATATTATAGGAAATCTAGCGCTAAAATAATATTAATGGTTAAACTACTTTATTACCAGATAAAATTTTCAGCTTACAATTCCGAAAATACACGTGGTTAATCGTAATGACTAATGACCCCAAATGATTTATTTCATTCTTCATTCACTCGTATTTCGGTAAACGGTGCACTCTCGTACATTTTAATGTTTATATTTAGGCGGGAATTTCGCCGTGGGCGGCACCGTTACTATCTCGATCTCACCGCTTTGAACTCATTCTGCTGTGCTATATGACTCATGTGTTAGATCAAAATTATCGTACGATTTAAAATCGCTAGCCTGAAATCCAAAAAGGACTAATAGAAATTATGTCGTATCTAAAAATTTAAATTTCGGGCCACTTATTCGGAATTTCGAGAATAGTTTTGTTATGCAATATTTTGTATATGGTTTATAAGGGATTCATACACACTTCGATATTGTACAGCCTGTTATGGATATTAATTAAAACGTTACGTATTTTTTTCACTACGTTGACCGTGGAGGTCAGATATACGTTGAAATTATGTTTCATTAAAAATCATAATCCTCTGTTATACTTTTTAAAAACAGTATCCTCTATTATCTTCTACAATAATTACTGCTTCCATATTAACATTTTTATCACCAATACGTGGCCTTCTATCGGGCAACTTTGTCTCGGCTATAACTCGCGACAGACATATAACGACTTGCCGTCAGTTTCAACGTAATTTACTGAAGGTGTTGACAGTATACAAGGACGGCAACTGAAGCGAGACTGATGTACTCATAGTTTTTAGTTACGTGTCTCTGTAGTCTCTTCATGAATAAAAATTGACTTACAAATACTTATGTATTTAAAACAATTATTCTTTATCAAATTAGTTTTAAGACATCTTTTAGGTAAACCCGTGCGAGGTTCTTACGCCGGTTCTTCTCACCGTTCAGAAAGTGTACTTAAAGTACTTATTTTGAATAAAAAGATTTTGATTTGATTTGATTTAATATTCTATATAGCCCAACAAAGATAAGAAGTGTTCTTTCTACGGTTCTTGTGGTGGTGGTACATACCCCGATGATAGTCCCCCAACATTGCCGGGAAGGCATAAGCGCATTTCCCGTCCTACATGAAAATGCCTCGCGTAGATGTTGTAAAATAATCAATTTATAACTTACTAGCTATTGTTCGCGACTCCGTCCGCGTGGTAATTGTTCTATTGAAATTGTTCCGGATTTTTTTTTATTACAAACCTCACGGAGGCCGAGACCTTTCTAACGAATGCAAAACCGTGGAAATCGGTTTGTACGTTCTGGAGTTATATCGTCAGGAAGGAACATCCGACTTACTTTAAATAAAAGATAAAAATAAAGTTTTTCATTTTAAACTTAGATGTTCGAGCACTACTCTTATAATGACAAGGAAAATTTTAATTTTTTTGTGTTTTATGTATTTGTGACGTGTATAGGCTGTGGCAGAACTATTTTTTTTCATATCGATAGCTATTTTTAATCTAATTTAGGGATTAAATGCTAGAGAAGGTAACTATGGAAGTAGGAGCGCTAAATGAAATATTCAATTTGACATCTATATTTGGATAAGAAATGCTCTATCTTCGCCCATACAAGAAATTGGTTAAGTGCGAGTCGGACTCGCCACAAAGGTTTCCGTACCATCATAGATAAATAAATATTTTTAGAGTTTACTATTTACGGTGGGTTTTAAAGACTAATTCGTCCAACTCAATAATCAAAGATCGGAGATACAATAGCCTCTGGGCCATGTTATTAGACCACAAAGCTAAAATAGCCTATCAGGATCACGTATATATGAGGTTGATAAGCCGTAGTCATAAAGTATAAATAGTCGAGTTTCGAGTGTTTGCCTACCACTGTACGTTTGGATGGTCTTATGAGTCAGAGTTAACAGTTTGACGTCATGAAGTTTTCGTGTACATTGTCTAGAGATACGGACTTGGTTAGTGGTTGGATCAGTGTTTCTTAACCGGTGGTCCGTGGCCCTGTACGCCTAAGATACGCCTCGCGATATATCTCTCTCTCTCTCGATCGTAGTCAAATAGTCGATGTTTATTATGAGTATATCATGTTAGGGCTAGTAGAGATGAAGAGATAAATCAAAAAAGGTTAATATCGAGAAAACGTGTAGACATGATCTTAGCCCGACTGAAATAATTTCAAGTGGTCCGCAAGCTGATATTTTAGAGGTACCTGATAAACTTGAAGAAGGTATTGGAATGCAAGACGATAGTAACTTGAAAGATACTTTCATTAAACCAACGGAGTGGTCCGCGGCGTAACGAAAATTATTTCAAATGGTCATTCAGGACTAAAAAGTTAAGAACCACTGATCTAGAAGTTTCGTATGTGTTTATGATGGTCATCATTATGTTTGTTCTCTGTTTTAGCGGTATTTTTCACCCAACGTACTATCAGAGAAGTTGATGTATACGCAGATGGCAGACGAACGTATTTTGGTCGCGTTATGTGAAACCCAGCCGGTAGACGGATTAACAGAATCCGGCCAAATGATATAATAATGTGCCCATGAAGCAATTCTTCGATGGTGCATTACAAGGTTTCTGTTTGTAGATACGAATTCTTGTTAAAGTTTTTTTTATATTTTACTTTCATTGGCCCTAGCTCTTGCCCGCGACCACGTCCGCGTGAAACTTTATAAATAATCATCAATAACAAGAACAATGGTTTTTCCAATTTATTTTTGACTACTGCTCTGCTCCTACTGGTCGTATCCTGATGTTGTATAGCCTATAGCCTTCCTCGAGAAATGGACTAAAAAAATGTTTCAATTTTCCCGAGTAGTCTCTGAGATTAGCGCGTTCAAACAGACAAACAAACTCTTCAGCTTTATATTATTAATATATACTATATACATTAATATAAAGTGTACCGTAGTCTGTGGTCCACTATGTAAGTATTTAAGTAACATACAAAATATGTCGTTATTTTATAAGTTTCTAATTCAAATGCCAAAGTTATCCGTAATAAAAAAAAAAATAACTCATGATAACTGTTAAAGGCTTAAGGTTACAAGATAAATCTTGATAGAATCAAGGTTAAAATTAATCAGTTTTTTTTTCGTTACATTTGTAAGTCTTGGAATTTTTCTCCAACGCCTAAAAATTGTGGATACGGCGGTTAATATAAATATTTAAGCAATAACGTCAGTAAAAATAAATATTTGATCTGTGGCAAATGACTCGTAAGGTGGCGAGGTGACGTCGTCATGGCGACATCGACAGGCGACAGGCGACAGGCGACGAGTAATTCAGACGAAAATAAAATGCAAAGGTTATCGGTGTTTCGTCGTTTACGTTACGACTAGTCGGAATGAGTAATGTTATGATTTTATTGTTGCTTTTTGTTGTTCATTGTTTAGTTAATTTGGTAGCTGATGTAGTTATCAGCTGGTATACATTTAAAATACTCCAACTAAAAATCCAAAGATCTAAGCTTTAGATTTACTCCGGTAATTCTTTTTTTTTAAGTTTTGTACGCCTTCATCTGGCTTAAACATCACTTAAATTTTTTTTAAATAAATAGTTTTTTTTATTATATTTAGGGGGCAAGCGAGCAGACGGGTTATCTGATGGAAAGCGTCGCCCATGGACACTCGCAACATCCGAAAAGTCCCAAATGCGATGCCGGCTTTTATGCCCTCATGAATAGGTATCATAATAGGGTTTCAACCTTCCAACTTCCCTAATCCCCCCTGATTAGGGAAGTTGGGCCACTCGGTAAACTCACTCAATGAACGAAACACATCACAACGCCGTTTTACGCTAGTTTTCTGTGAGGCCGTGATATCACTCCGGTCGAGCCGGCCCATTCGTGCCGAAATAGATTCCTCATGTAAAAACTTTTCCAAATACTATAAAAGAAAATTAATGGGTAATTATTTATGTCAACAGCGTAAATCTGAGCGTTTATTGTTCGTGTAAACGAGGTTTTATTAACGAATATTATTAATTTACTTGGACAACGTGAGAAATTTTAGGCGACCGCGTGGGCGTGGGAATTCGAAGCCTACACAGTTCTTACTACATTTATTAATCTGCATCTAAGCAGATATTATTATGTAAACATATTGGATAACTTACTCTATAACTTCGTTGCGCAAAAATTTGTAGATCACGCGGGAACCGTACATTTTGCCGGGATGAAAAGTATCATGTACGTTGCACAGATCTAATAGCTGCTAAACAAAAAAAGATTTATTCAAATCCGTCCAGTAGTTCCTGAGATTAGCGCGTACAAACAGACAATTTTTTTGTCGATATGTGTTCTATTACCGTTCTTCAGCACCCCCACATTGATTATTTTGTAAAAATATTAAATGTAAAGACACTACAATTTTACTGTTTTATTATCTGTATAGATGACAGTTACATTAATTTTGATTATCTGGCGCCAAAACATCAGCCAATTAATAGTTAGCTCTTAGGATAGGTTACTTTTTATCCCGGAAAATGTACGGTTCCCGCCCGACGGCACACACATTTTCGTATTACGGAGTTGCGAGAGTCCGCGTCACTCATACTTTTATGTCCATATCCATTCTAGAATTATAAATGCGAAAGTGTGTCCGTTTGTCTCTTAACTCTGTACGCTCAAACCGCTAAACCGACTTCGCTAAAATTTGGTATGGAGATACTTGATTCCCGGGGTAGGATACTTTTTGCCTCGGAAAAATGTGCGGTTTTCTGCGCGATAAACGATGATGTTGGGCATTATCTAGTTTATTAATAGTGTCGTCGTGTAAGTTTTTATTCATAACTGGGGTAAATCTAAATGTTTTTTTTAAATTCATCACCGTTGTTTTTTTTTTTAATAAACAAACACCATAGCAAACAAAATGGGCTATTGCATAAATAACCAGCTAATGACAAAACGACGAAAACCTTTTCCCCTGAACAGATGTGACATGTACAAACAGAGATAAACGTGATAAAATTTATTGAATGTACTTAATTACTTCTTATATTTGAAAGGATTAATCAGAACGGTTTTGTGAAGCCGTTCTTAAATAATAATACAAATCAAATGTAAACATTAAGTTTTTATTAAATATAAAATAAAAATAATGATAGCATTTTTTAGTTTCTTTAAAGAATTGCTCTTTTGTCACTAGATGAGGACAAATGAAAATTGTCATACTACATACAGCACAGAATATTAGTTTACTTAATACTGTTTATACCGATGCTGTGGGATTTCATTTGTTCCACTGGGAAGCGGATAAAAGCGATGAATAGGTACAATATATTTTTTTGAAATAAATATATTATTCCTAAGCACATTTGATAGCGAGTGTACGCAATAAATACCGAAGTTAGCGGTGATCCGATAATAGCAGTGATCACGAGATGCTAGACGCTCGGTGTTCAAAACTCATGATTAAGTTCTATCACGACTGATGTGTCATGACAGACACCTGTTTGGTAGTTTTTTGTTGTGAACATGATCTAATAGGGTCAAGGAACTCCGTAGAAATTTCATTTTACTTAGTTTTGTACTGCTAAATGCCGGGAATAACGAGCGAATATTTATTCAAGCTAGGATGCAAGCTGCCCCTGGCTTCGTGTAAACTAAACTAGCTTAATTTCTAAGCTAACTGAAGCTCGTTTTGTCTACACGAAGATTTTGCTGGCTAGCTTACTCACATTAGCTACCCTAGCTTCAAGAATACGTGGCATTTTATTGACATCGAGAGTTTTCATTCCCTCCTTTCCCTTCCTTGACAGTCACGCGTCCTTTCCAAGGACTACATTTCCGCGCCTTTGATTACAATTAGATTTCCAATTATTGCTAAAGATGAATCTGGTAAGTATAAGAAAACATTTTTCCTTGGAAGTGTTATGTTTTTATCCGAGCATTACAAAGAAATATTATTATTCGTTATACCGTGCTATTTCGGGAGTCTGGAGCGACTCCAAAACGACCGCTTTCGCTGACTCAACCGGTGAGTTTCGAAAGGCAATTCACCGAACCATCCAACTATTTTCATTACGCACACGCTCGTGGGAAATTCTATTTACTAAAAATCGGTCGATTAGCCATTTAGTAAATAATAATAATATAATGTTAACAACATCTATGGACGTTTCACACCCGGCCCCGTGCTAAGTACGTGAAAGACTTGTGTTACAGGTACCAGACAACGGAAATATATTTAATACTTTTTTACCATACACATATTTAAGATTTTTATTATATTATACACATATTTAAAACACATCCAAGACCCAGGAACATTGAAAAAGTTTTGCTCCGTCGGCAGGATTCGAACCCGCGATCCCTAAACTGAGCCACAGAGGTCGTCAGATGATTGAGCCACAGAAATACGATAAAACATTATTTCAAATAGCATCTACCCGCGGATTTGCTTGCGTAAAAATGATTTATTTCCTTAAAAAAGGCTTTTAGCCACTGTTTATCTTAAAAAAACATCTTGTTTCCAAAAGGTTTTCAAGTATATTCGTATATTTAAGCGATTTTAAATTTTACGCGAACGAAGCCGCAGGCTAAAGCTTCTCTATAAGAATATAATGTACCTTAAAATTTATTTATATTTTTATTTAAAGTTTGTATATATCACTTTGTAATCCTTACATATTATCGATTTTTTGATTTCTAACTCCTAATGCATCAAACTCATAAGAGTTTTAAATTGTCAACCAAACGGTTTCCATACAACGGGCCATAACGTTTTCCAGCCTCTAAACCCTCACCTAGAGTAACGATTTTGTAGCAGGTAGTGTAAATGCCGCAGAACTAGGCTTCTATGTTTTTGTTTTTTAAATACTTATAAGAGATTTTGATATATTTTCATTTAAGTGATTTCATACAAAACAGAAATATTTCAATATTTTCAAACCCACAATAAATATTTAAAAAAACACAGAAGCCTAGTTTTATTCTGTATTTCCACAACTACAAAATGATTACTCTAGGAAAGTTTTTAGAGGGTTGAAAACGTTATGACCCGTTGTAAGAAAACCGTTTGGTACACAATCCTCTTAAGGGACCATCCATAACATACGTCACACAAATTTCATGGTTTGTTAGACCCCTCCCCCAGACGTACCTTATGGTCCCTAATCTACGTATATCGCTTTTGCATTATACCACTAGATTTTTGGAAATAAGAAAGTCGTTTGATTTATATTTTAACAAGTTATCATGTTTTAAGTAACATAATGGTTATTACTTGTATCATATTTTGCATTTGCAGTAAACTTGATCGTAAAGTTGATAATTAATATAATACTTTGTATAAAATCACAAACATTTTCACAGACTTTCTAGTTGTAAGCACTATCTTTATATGATCTGTCTTGATTATTTAAAAAAATACAGAAAAAAACTTTAAACGCTTTATTTATGGTTATCTCCAGTTTTAGCTCTGAGTTAACTTAAAAAAAAAAACTTTAGCATAAATAACACAAAAAACGCATTAATGTTTACCTTTGTTTGATTCATGTCATAAAAATCCTTTTTAATCTTTTAAAACATTAACATTTAAATTCTTAAGTTAATATGGTTAAGTAAATACATACGCCTGGTGTTTATATATGTAGCCTCGACAAGGGTAAAGGGAGGGGTCCCTAACGTAAAAAAGTGGACAAGTGCGAGTTAAACTCACCCATGAAGGGTTCCCAGCAGCAAAAATGTAACTTTTTTAAGAAAGAAAAGGGGGCAAAAAAACAAACAGGTTACCTGATGAAAAGCAACTACCGTCGCCCAAGAGTATTATATAAACGGATACGACACGCACACTACAATATTTTGACGATACGATAATCATAAACAAAATACTCTTAATAAATACGAGCATACCTTTAAACCAAATTGAAGTCTGTGATTGAATTGAGAATATATGATGCTTTTATAGCTCATCTACACGATGGATTTAAATATTCATGGTCGACTTTCGACCACAAGGCGACCTCTATTTTTATTAGTTATGTTGTACCTAAGTGTTTTATCTGCAATTATTCATTTTAAGTTTAAACCATCTTCACATTTTTATTCAAACATTCTAGCTATTATTTTTAGTCAACTTCCAAAAACGAGTAGGTTATATTTTCGGTTGTGGTTTTTTTTATGTATGTTCAACCATAGCTCAGCCATTTGTGAACCGATTTTCAAAATTTTTTCTTTGGTGTATAGGGTATTGTCCCCAATAGGTCCCATATTCACCATGGTGGTGGATGATGATGAAAACCATGAGTAATCGAGGGAACTCCTCGAGAGAACTCATGATTCTTTACAGATACGACTTTGGGGTTTTCGGTCTTGTTTAAAGAACTGAAAGCATATGCTACTACAATTTAAAATTTATTCATAATCATCATCACTGCAGTTACATCAGGCACCATT
>JAOTAV010024356.1:0-21969 GCA_026546445.1 Cyclargus thomasi
TATGTATTACTATACTAGGATGTCTCCTAGTATCTCAAGGATGGGTTAGCTAGAGACATTTTCACAGATTATGTATTACTATACTAGGATGTCTCCTAGTATCTCAAGGATGGGTTAGCTAGAGACATTTTCACAGATTATGTATTTGTGTTGCCGCTATAACAATAAATACTAAAACTGAAATAATTTTAATTTCAGTTTTAGTATTTATTGATTTCAGTTTTGTATGAAAAACGGACGAACGGACGGACAGACGGATAGAATCAGAAATTAAAGTCTTAGTAATAGGGTCTCGTTTTTAACCTTTGGGTACGGAACCCTAAAGTGATATTAATTTATATAAGTCTTACGCATTTTATTAATTAATATATTACACCCGATGCTGCTCGCCAGTTCTGTTGCACTTGAAGTTGGCCTGACACGCTACTGCTTGTCTAGGGCCCTATTATAGTACTGCGTGGACTTATAATAAGGGCCTCGATAAAAGACGGTTGACTTGGGTCGTAGCTTGCTTAATAAGAAGAAAGTCTGTATTGCCCAAGAGCCGGACTTTATGAAAGCTGAGACTGTACTTATTTATAAACCCTATAGAGGTAAGAACGACCAGCAACCGTGTTGCTTCTTTACGGTTAGGTATCCAGTTCTTAAGTTAAAGCTCATTTTTTATTTCCTTGGTTTACAACCATTGATTCTACAAATCTCGCCTTTTTTGTCAGACAGTTGACAGTTACTTCCCACCACCAGACACCCTTAAACTTCCAAAATTTTTAAAAATATTTTATGTTAAAATATTATCTAGTCTTTTATGCCGTCTAGCAGCGGAAAGCAACTGTCAAAAATGACAGGCACCTTATGTCAAGGTTCCTACAACTATCCTGAAGAAAATAAGATAGTAAATTGAGCTTTACTCTTCCTCAAAGATCACGTATCACCTTCTGGGGGCTATTATGACCATTTACGAAACTTGCATGGTTCCAGGCAATTCAATATCTGGCAAACAATTGACTTATTCTTTTTTCGTATCACAACCGAATGGCTTAGAACAACCGTATTTGACGCAAGAACACCGTATTTAGTGTCAGTGCCAAACAAGTGCCAATGCCGAAGTCGGTTTATTGTCACGTGACTGCTGACTGGCTGTCATTTTGGGATTATATTACCGAAATGCCGGCCAGTATATTTTCGGACGTAAACTGGCTAGAAACAAGAGGTTATAATAGAGCCCCAAAACTTAAATACTAAATAGCTGATAAAGTAACAACGACCGTTTCTGGTCGTTCTAACCTCTATATGGGCCATAGATAGGTAAACGTCGGCTTTTATAAAAAGCCTGTCTGTCTCTGGCTCTTAGTCTAATAGGATTTAGCATGCTAACAATAAACCATGCAGTAGGGAATGCACAGTGAAAAAAAAAGTTTATTTTTTTCTACTTTTAACATCTAAAGCACACACTGAGGTATTTGTATCAATTGGAATAATATCTAATTAAAAATTTATGTTTTGCACGAATTTGGCAACAACTTTTTACTTTCATAAAAAAACTAAAAATGTCTAAAACTAAATTATGAAGATTTTTAAGCTTTTACAAAGTTTGCGCTTTCTTAGTTTGTTAAAATATAATAAGTAAAGTAACTTTTACATATCTTAAAACCTAAATAGCCTTAGGAATTATCAACAATGTTCAATACGCGAATTATATTTACAAAATTCTAGCGAATTTAACTACTTAGCTCTAATTTAGGTACATAATTTAAAACTAAATTTACAGTAGAAAATGGGTATTTAAGTTTTAATTAATTTTATCTACGTAAACAAGTCTCTTTGATTTTATTACTTTGATTTAATAAAGTAATGGGCCGACAATTATGTCATAGAAAGTCCTTTAAAAAGGAAAAATATGTTGTATAATTGAGGATGTCGAACTTTTCACTCATTTCATTAGCGTTTTTAAAATATTCACACTAAAGCGTTGCTGAGCTAGTAATATTTTATGTAGCCTGCTCTAAGCCCATCAAACTCTAATACCCATCTTCGAATATTTATAGACAGAATAGTGGATTAGGTTAAGTTACAGATTAAGGTCTTTCTTACGCGATCGTTTTAAAAAAATATTTGAAATTGAACGAAAAAACAACACAAGCCATATTATTTGTCTGGATAGCAAGTCTTAGACAGCTAATTTTGTACAACATCATTTGCTACAAGCCTGCAGCTTACTTTTTGCAAGATCCATAATATTCTGCAAGATGTTACAAGACGTACCGAAATAATTTTTATTGTACACGAGAACATAATAATTGCAAATATGTAAATAAATCTAATTATATTTACTCACACAGTAATTAGTTGAAAAAGAATGGTTCCTTGTATTTACTACTACGGAACCCAAAAACGATCGGGGTAAGAGAGACCATGATCATGCTAGTGCGGGATCGTGCCATGCGGTGCGTCTTCGGGGCTAACATTAAAATTTGGTGTCCCTTTGGCCGACCTTCAGGGAGTCTTCCTCTTCCACCTCGTCCATCGTCGACAGGCGCCGCTCGATTTCAGATTGTGCGTTCTTAGATATTATTTTCTTGTGTTTTATACTAAAACAAACGATTTTAGTGTTACACACTTTTTTGAGGACACTAACAGCACTAATGGGATAGGGAATTATAAGTGTAAAGTATATATAAATCTCAGGACAGTATCTTTGACATTGCTAGCCATTAAGGCCTAACTGGATGCTCAAGAAAATCGAAACAATGGTTGAAAACTGCTTAAGGCTCTTATCAGATAATTTTTTGTAGCATCTTCTAGAAATTCTGTAGCTTTAAGAGGGGTAAAAAATACTTACACTTTCTTTGTAGCCTTCGGTTTCAAGTCCTTCACATCGAGCTGGGCCCGCACTTTGTTGCTGTCGTTCACTTGTTTCCAGATCCCGGTCTTGTTCATCTCCTCCGATATGTTGATGGACGTCAGCGGGATGTTCATGATGTTCCCGTTGATGAGTGGAATCTGAAGGTTCTCCTGGTAGGCTGGTGGATTGCTTTTGTTCATTTCCTACAAGGGCAGACCCTAAGATTTTATTGACAAACGGTACGAGAACAGAGGAGCGATGATTTCCACGGATGGTATGTTACATGCTTGTCTAGATGTATCTACAACATTAACAAGTGCTAGGAACGATGGGACAGTAGTTAAAGTTAGAACTAGAACGTAATTACAATTGTACAAACACGCATCTTCTTCCTTACAAGGTTACATTAGATGTATAATGAGATACAGAATAGTTGTGATACAAAAATGACAGGTTAAATATCACATTATGGATTATACATATTTTGAGCATTAACTACTTTTCGGCTGACACAGGACTCATGAGAACAAAAACATGATCGCTATTTTCTAATGCAAAGGCCTAAGATTTTCGCAAGCCATCCCACCTCTGCATCACCGAGTTCACAGAGTTCGTCTTGATTTCTCTTCGTCATTTCTGGCATAACGTCGTCCAAAATTTTCATCTCGCGTCTCGTGAACATTAGATCTAAGGACTTCCTTATTCCGATCATTACGACTAACATTAGGGGGAATAGAATTGATGTGCTCGAGAATGACTTTATGACCCACAGACAAACGAGGCAAGCCAACTGAATTGCCGTAAATAGATGTACTCTGCGAATTGGAACCTGCAGAACAAATATAGGTAAATTAATATAAATTGTTCAGTTTGTATGTCTAGGAGCTATGATGGTTGGTGGAAATAAAAATCACAATTACCTGACGTAGAAACATGTGATCGGGTTGATACTTTTGTGGCATAAACATAATCAGAATTCTGTCGAAGAATTGCAAGCCTTTAAGTGACGCGACACCCATGTAGAGGAATACACCAAAAAGTACAGGCATAGGTATATGGCGTAAGACAGGAGTCAATAGAACGGAGCATCCGATCGTGATGAATATTAAAATATGGGTGATCCTTTGCTCTCTTACCCCTAAAAATTGTGGTTTCTCGCCAGGCGCTGCACATTCTGATTCTACTTTGAGAGAGTTCACGTGGTTGATGCTAAGTACGGTTGCAGCTACAAACCACGGCAGGCCCATAATGGAACATATCTGTATCAATATAGCTAGGACGAACAGGTCGAGGTGATAACCACATCCTTTCTTCAGCTTGTTCTCTTTTCTGTTCACAATAACTGCTGTTATCTGTTGATCCATAAATATAAGAATTGTACCCAGCAGTGCAGGTAATATCGCGACTAGAGCTGACCAAAAAGGATTCCCATTGAATGGTGTGATCACCCAATTTCTGCTAGGCAGCGTCGGCTTGAATTCTGAAGGGACTTCTAATTTTGGCGTTTTCACCCCCACCTTATAATCCAAGAACGACATCGATAAAATAGCAATAATGACGGAGAAGTCACTTATTATTTGGCGAACCTAAAATAATGAATCATGTTTAGTTTGGTCGTTATAAGGTCAACAAATAAACATCCATTTTTTTTACAATTACCTTGGCTGGGAAAAACAAAGAGTTTTTGAAATCTTTAAGAATTACAGATATTATGAAAGTTCCGAGGAAGAGTATGATAGACATAAGAAATACATCTGGTACATACACTTTGGTATCACAACCTTCTCCTGATAAAGTACCATTGTAAACCTGAAAACACGAATTACTAAGTAAAACTATATCTTCTTACATCATTTTAAAATGGTTCAAGAGTTTACCTGACAAAATTCTCTATTAACGGTCGACCAATTAAAGTGCTCGGGTACTCTGGAGTAATTGCTCGGCAAACAATAGCAGTTGTAATTGAGAACCTCATCTGGGTGTGTCTTCACAGGATACTTTTTACCTATGGATATCACATTTTCTACGGCCTAAAATTATACATAATTGCGATTAAAATAATTTTAAAGCGAAAGTAAAATAATTTAAAAAGTTCAAGACAGTAACGTACCTTGTAAATAAATATAAATGCAATCAGTGTCGCGAAGTTTTCCTCTGTAAATCTAGTTATGTAACATACCAAAGCACTGGCGTCTATAGCCACCAGAGTTATCAAAATAATGGTAGTCCATGTGCCGATGCAAAATCTGAATGACATGTAGTCCCATCCGATTTGTTTACAAAATTCAAAAACTATTGTTTCAAATACTAAAACTGGACCAGTTGATCCCAAAATTGTCAGTGGTTGACCAGAAAAGAATCCATATCCCATACCACAGACAAATCCTGAAACTAATGACTCCATTGCAGCCATGTTCTTTCCAGTCGCTTCGCCCAATAAACCACCAAATGTTATGATCGGAGATAAACATGCAAAGTAGAGAAATATCCATGACGCTATGCATTGCAATGCCAGAGCGTCCTTAAAATCTGACCAGTACCATGGTGCTTTTCTTTTGAGGTCGTTAATTAAGCCACCGAAAAGTTTTCCACTTCTTGCCAAACCAGATTCTTCTCTCTGTCTTTGTTCCTCCTCTTCTTCGTCAAACTCCTCCTTCTGATTATTATCATTTGGACGTTTACGGATATCTTGGGACGGGATTGCGGCAGGAGGTTCTATTCTTATAGCGGGATCCCACTCTCCGGGCGGCAAAACAGTAACAGCATCGAGAAATTCATCGATTCCTGCTAAAAGATGATCTCTCTTTTTGGCTCTGTATGCGACTTCGTGGAAGATTTCGTCGGACATAAGGGTAGCCATCGCTCGGCCGATTTCGTGAAAGCTTGAGTTACTATTTGGGGGTCCAAGTAGCACAAACATGAAACGGGTCGGTACGGGAACCTCAGTTAAATCACCCATTATAGTCCCAGTTTTTAACCGGACAAAAGCTGATAAAGTTTTTTCTATAAAATCAACTTCGCCCACGAGAATATTAGAAGCTTCAGCACCGGGTGGGATTTTCCGCATAAACTGAGTATTGCATTTGTGGTTTATGTCCCCGTTCATAGGCAAGTCACCGGAGCTGTGATTACGATGCATAGATAAGCTGCTTGGGCTTTTGACCATCATGTCCTCGTGTGCTCCACCTAGAAAAGTCACAAAAAATTGAAGTTTCGATGAAAATTTTTCACATACATTTAAGGAGTAACAGTGACCAAAGAAAAGTAAAAATTATAATGCAAAAAGTGTTAAGTACATAAAACCAGACCGGAATAATCGGACAAAAACATGTATAAAACAAGGCAAGTGCTAAATGAATTTCTAAGTGGATGTTCGTAGTTTCAAACGTCTATATCATGAATGTAGATGAAAACTGCATGTATCCGTTATACTTGTGACTATGACATTTCCGCAGTGGCGTTGTTCTAGTGATCTATTAGTTGCCTATAAACCTTACGATTATCGAGTGTTTTACGATAACTTTATACACTAAAACTCATAAAATATGTTACTTTTAAATATATTATGTGTATCTAAAAATTGTTAAAATAGTAATAATATGATTTAATATCAAACAAGTTAAAAGAAAAAACTACAATCTATTATTGACATAAAAATCTTTCCGGATACATCACGAGAGTAATCTTAAGCAGAAACAATAACATTCATTAGCCGAAAAGATAATATAGAAGACAAAAAAGTAACAATTTACAGAACAAATTTCAAAAGAAATATAGCAGTAAACATTAATGAAATGTTAATGACAAGCGGTTACCCGCGCTAGCGAGGCCTAAGAATCGACCGAAATCTCCTTTCCCACTTGTTGTTCCGCCTTCGTCAACTGGAATAGCCAATCGATCACTAAATTAATTCAATAAAAAATTTCATACGACGATAATAAACAAAGTACTTATATAGTATAAAAATATAAAAATTTTTCGGGTGCTTCAAACGGTTAATCACAAGTGTTTAGCTGATAACAAAATTGTACACAGTTATTAGCTCAAAAGGTGCATTGTGTCAGTCAAAACAGCGTGAATTGTGAGCTTGGGCCATCGATATCCACGCATTGCTGACCTGGTACAGCTAGGTACGAGCCCCTGGAGTCGTGCGCTTGGAGGAGAGAGATGTGTGTCGGGGGACAGTTCCTTGGGACGGGACGTCGAGGCCCGCCTTCCTGGAAATCTAACGCAGGCGAATTGTCCAACACATCCCATTATATTTCACTAAAATACCATAGTCGCGTATAAAAATTAAGAACTAGAATACTCACTTTTGCATGACGAGTGATTTTTTCCTATATCCGCCAGAGACCTTATCAATGGAAGCCTCGACATGTTATTGTGGTTCCTTTTCTCGTGTTGATGGCGATGCCTCCTCAGTAGAGCGTCCTTTACTCGTTCTCTTTTGTCATACGCTAAGCAACCGTCTGTGACCATGCTGTCTAGAACGTTCTCTGCCACTTGCTCCAACGAGCTCGCGTCTAAATCTAGTATGACGGATCCGTTTAATATGAGGCTTCGAAGTTCGAAAAGTGAATGTAGGGATAAGGTGGCTACGTGTGGTTTTGACCATCTATTGCCACCCTCCTCGACGTCCTCCTCGAACTTGATCCACCGAGCTGTCTCCTTCCACTCCAGCTCGTCGCCATCTTTAACCAGCTCCTCCATTTCAGAAAAGAGCGGATGTGATTCCAGAGTAGTATCGTCTGCATCTTCGCCGAGTATAAATTGTACTCTTTGAGCCGGAGGAGTTACTGAAAAAGATTAACCATAAGTCGCAAATATAAAACAACGATGATAAGTAACATGAAGAATCCAAAGTAAAGGATGAGTAACATGCCTGTAAAGATGTTCAGTTGAAAATCAATCTGAAAAGTCATGCGTGGGTAAGATAACAACGAGATGATTGTAAATGTGAAGAAAAAATAAGACGGAAGGAGATGTGATTACGCGATGCTCTTACGTGTTTCCCCGTCATCCGTTACGCTCAGTCTCCTCACGCGGGCCATTATTGCTGGGCCTACGAATATCAATTTAGCCAATATTATCCTAATACGAATAAAATGAATCAAATTTTGTGTGGAGTGTTTGCTCGCTGCGACGCGAATGTAAACAAACTGTCGTTATACGCATTGAGTGAGGCTAATGAGCTCGTAATTTGGTTCATAAGCTACACTTATGTCACAAATGAATGTGTTTTGTGAAATCAAAGTATCAAAGATACATTAAGTATTGTAATGAATTACAGAATTCGTCGTGTAAAGACGTGGCTATAACTCAAGTGAGGATTTCAATAAGGTTGACAAAAAATGTAGAATTAACTTCTGTGTGGTTTTAGTGAATTCGTTCTTAGTGAGCGGTATGGTTTATTGCCCTTTCTTCTACCAATGTATTCTAGTATCTTAAATGTAACGATATCTATCCCATCGTTTGTATGATATTTCTGACAAAAAGTATCGGAATTGAAATGACTGGTGTATCACGGTAGACGCACGTTAGACCCGCCTTGTATCATCAAGCCTTTTTACTTAGGAAAATATATGTCTTATAGCAGTTAAAAAAATATCTAAATAGACAATAATTCAATATAATTTTGTATGAAACCATATTTTAATTATTTTAATCAACTTTTACAATATCGAAACCTACGACTATAATAAAATAATGTTATATAATACCTATGTCAAAACAAAATTAATGTTTTAATAACACTCTTAATAACATAAACATGAATTACGTTTTTCTTACATCACATACACACCCTAAAGTATTATTATCCTTTGTTACAACCTCCATAAATTGTATTATTAATCTTAATCACTTGTTTTGTAAATAAGTCAAGGGACAGAATTTTTATTATTCAAAATAGGCTAATTGTGTGAATACAACATGTGTCGTATTATTTTAACTGGCAAGTATTTTTAAATTTTTTCGACCTGTATGAAACATACATCAGACAACATAAAATGTATGCAATCATAAAAAAGGTGACCAGTAATGCAATAACCCTGATAACAAAAGCTCATCAAATCGCATCTTTAATTATAAAAAGACCTAAGTCGAAATCGACCGTTGCGAAAAATTTGCATTAAAGGTTAATAAATTTAATTACAATTTCCTGCAACAGGTGATTTAGAGTTAGGTCTTTTTATGATCAAAGTTGCGTAAAATGCTTGTGACTAAACCAGAACCAAAAGGATCTGTCGCATTCATTCCGTTGCAATTTGTACAGAGAGCGATAAATATCAGTCAGGATTTTATAAGACATGTATGCGGTGGGTTCAATGAACCATAGGGACATTTTGGAAAAAATGAACTATATTCAAATTGAATAGCGAAATAATATGTCAAAAATGTTCATTTAAACTAGGACAGGCAATTCGGCTATGGGCTCTGTCTGAAACTAAACCTTAAACGTTAACGACTTAGAGATTGATTCCGGTTGCGACGCCTATGAAGAACTCAACAAACGAAATGCGATGGAAGATCATCTTACCTGGCCTATCCTCCTTATCTCCATTGCGGTGGTGGTGCTTGTGTTTCCTGTGGGAGTGTCTCCGAGCAGGCACGTGGACACCCACGAACACCGTGTGCGCTCTGTGACCTGAAATAAATGAATATTCTTTAAAAAAAACATCTTCTTTTAAGCATTAGATATTCCCACGCCTTTCGATCAATCTACGTGTAATGGGAACCTTATGTTGAATTTCTAAGGTACATTTATAAAATAGGACAATTTTTTATGGTAAGCAGCTGTCGTCGCTCATGAACACTCAACATCCGAAGAGTCGCAAGTGCGTTGCCGGCCTTTGAGGGAATAGGGAATGGGAATAAGGATAAGGGGATTAGGGAAGTTGGGTATTGGGTGTTTGGGACACCGGTAAACCAACTTACGGAACGAAACACAGCACAATGCCATTTCGCGCCAGCTCTCTGTGAGGCCGTGATACTCCGGTCTATCCGGAGCTTCGTGTCGAAGCATGGCTCTCCCACAGCGATGAGCATCCGTTTTATGTACTTGAGATCAGAAAATGTCTCATTGGTACAATGAATCAAAGGTCTTACCCACTAGGCCACAAACGCTCTAACTGTATAAATATATCCGTTGTGATTGTATTTTCATCCAGTTATTGTAGTGACTGTGCTACCAGAAATACACCGCCCTATCAGGCTATATCGAACAATCAAACAGCGAGCTATAAAATTCAATTGAAAATTCACTGCAGGTAATAATATTAAGATCTTAAATTTTCGGTTCTCGATTTAAAGGTTTACTTGTGAAAATATTTTTCATAAAAATCAGATGGAAATTAGTTTAGTATGGAAGTGTATGTATTTGAATCTAGTTGATGTTGATGATTTGTGCCTGTTATATTTGTGATAGGGAATAATTCAAGATATAAGTGGAAAAAGCGGACAAGTAGCTTTTTGCAACCTTCGAGTATATACTAATTTTATTCCAGAAGATGTTGACATATCTTGTAACTTATCTATTTCATTATCTAGCTAGATACAGCTACACATCAAACCCATGTTATTTTAATTATAAATGACTTTACGGGTCTAAAAGCGTCCATTAACGCAAAAATCCGTGAGTTTTTTAAATTTTAGTTATATGCTTCTTCCACTTATGTCTTCAAATGTATGCTACTTCCCAGTATTATCCTTCAATTACATAAAAGTGGCGTTGATTTTCTGGCCCTTGTGTTGTGGTAAACTTCAGTCACGGTTGCAGTAAAACATTTTGTCCCTCTCATCCTTAACACAAACATATTCTTATCTTACACATATATTTTTTTGGTGCAGGTATTTCTGTCGTGATTTGGATAGAAAACCTGACAGTTGCGAGGAGACCAAATCGTTATGAAGACGAACTCAATAGAGGTTTGGATTTGCAGGGTCACCTACAGAGGCAGTTCTTTGCGGTAACGTTTGATTTTTCTTTTATGACGTATCTATCTAGTCTATTAAGAAGCCTGGATGGATGGAAACATGGTAATGATAAAAACATGGTAATCTTCTTTCAGCACTAATGGAGACTGCTTAACTTCGGCTCTCCCTATGTGTGTCGAAAAACTTAGCTCTAAGCTTACGACCAATGGAATGATTCTATCGTTGCAGGATACTGCTTTGGCAGACTTAAGGAAGAACGCTGTAGCCTCCCCTTTTTCGGCTTTATTGCTATTGTCCGCAATAGCTAAAGGAGCAACAGGAGGCAGCTTATCAGAATTAGAAGCCGCCATTGGTTTTAAAAAGGAAGAGGTAATTTCTGGATTAACCGAAGCAAACTACAGGGATCGCCTTCCCACCCCAGAATGATTTGGTGCGCACCCCAGAACAATCTGGTGCATACTTTTTATGCCGGTAAAACACATGGTTCCTGGGCGATAAACGAATTTTGGCGCAACGGAGCTGCGGGTGTCATGTAGTTTCTAATATTTTTTTATGTTACAGACCAAAGCCACAGAAGATATAGATACTAGTTACTGAGCTAAAGTTAAAAGGGGCTCAGCCCCTTTGAGGGAATGGGAGTAGGGATAGGGGGATGAGGGAAGTTGGGCCACCGGTAAACTCACTCACTGAATGAAACACGGCACAATGCCGTTTCACGCCAGTTTTCCGTAGGCCGTGGTATCACTCCGGTCGAGCCAGCCCATTTTTGCCGAGAAAGGCTCTCACGCGAATTTCCGCATCCGTATAATGTACTTGAGATCGGGAAATCTCTCATTCGTACACGTCTCTACCGGGGTTCCAACCAGCACCCTCTTGTGTATGAACCAAAGGTTTTACCCACTAGGCTACGGACGCTCAATGACTTTACGTTTTAAATATTTTGTTAGATGGACGTACATTTGAAACAAGTGTATAAAGATTTGAAGATGAAGAACGCAAGTTTGTGTATATTGAACAAGATTTACCTACAGAAAGGAGTGCAGTTGCTAAAAATATACAAACAGAGATTGCAAAGGCTGTCTCTATCGGTGCCGCAGCAGGTTGATTTTAATAAGAACAAAGAAACTGTCAAATTGATCAATAGATGGGTAAGCCATATCTTACAAAATGTAGTTAGCTACATTTTATATGACATGCCAATGCGCTTAAGGTGACTTACAAAATATACTGATTGTTTTAAGTTTTTGTAACTTATAGGTACAGGTTTTGAGCACTTCAAGCTTAGATGTACTTATACACACATACGTTTGGTTCTACGAGTCACGACACACATATAAAATTATAAAGTGCTCCTATTGGCCGCCGCGTTCACGCCTATATTAAACTTACAATTAATTTCTTGCAATATAGGAGTAAAAAATTGTTATAAGATTTTCTGTGCCTTCGATTTTTTTTTTAAATAAAATTTATTTAACTTTCTCTTTTATATTATTTATTTTATTTATTCATTTATGTTGTCAACATTGAGTAAAGCATTACCGGGTATTACTGCATCATAGTCCACTTTTTAAGGTCAACGAAAATACGAACGGGAAGATACCGAGCATCCTATCTGAATACGACATAGGATCATCGGATGTTATTTTTTTAATCAGTACATTGAATTTTGTAGTAAGTACTTGTTTTCGCTATTATTATATTGGGAGAGCCATGTTCGGGCGCGAATGCGGCCGGCTTGACCGGAGAAATATCACGAATTCTCAGAAAACAGGCGTGAAACAGCATTGCCCTTTGTTTCGACGAGGGAGTGAGTTACAGGTCTAACACCTTAACTGCTATCTCTATTCCCGTTCTACATTCCCGTAGCCTATTCCTTAATTAAAATACCGGCAACGATCTTCCAACGATTTAAAACCCGCATACTCGCTTGTCGCCTTCATAAAAAACATTAAAAAAACAAACACCAAAACTTTAACTATGCTTGAGTAACGACAACTTCGAAGGAACGAGCCCCCATATTTTATGTTAACTCTCATTGGCCAAGCTGATACCTGTAACCATTGTAGGCATGATACCAAGTAATTCTACGCTCATTTCAGTTTCATGTAAAATAACTGTCGTCTATATTTTCAGGGTCATTGGCAATATCCCTTCGAAGAAACCGTGGACACGTTCAATACTCCTCACGGGGTAAAAACAGTTGCAATGATGAAAAGGAAGGGAAAATACATGTATACTCAAAGCTCAAATTTAGATGCCGAAGTAGGCTATCATTTAATAATTTTTTCCTGCGGATTCGCTCGCGTGGCATTTAAAAATTTTCCAAAAAATGCGAATGTTTTCGGAATGTGATGTTTTTCACGACCAAAAGTTGTCTATGTTACTCTCAGTTAAACTTTTTTTTTACGAAGTCTGGTATGGCGATAATTAAAAACTTCTTTGTTGTTGAAATGTTTAAAACACTTTAACAAGCGGTAGAGTTTTCGTGGCATTATGCTGCGGGTAAACTTATAAACCGTGAGGCCATTTTAAAAGGAATAAATTATAACTTTAGTGGTTGTCACTTTCTACTTTAATTACTTTCAGATAATAAGAATACCATACGTGGGTGGTGAGATCCACTTCTACATAGTGCTGCCTCGAGAACGAAGCAGTATATCCCGGTTGTTGGAACTGGTGAAGGCTGATCCGGAATTGCTGGATGACTTGAAGAGGACGCGGCCGACGGCTATGACCCTTATCATGCCGATGTTCGAAGTTGTTGCGAAGTTCGACTTGGTGCAGTTATTTGAAGAGGTAATATTTAGATCTGGGCTTACATAGCTTTTATACAGGCTATGGCCTGTGGCAGCGTCCTAGGCTCCTAGGAAGTCAGCAGATTTTTAGCTTCGTTGGGTGGCAGAAATAAGGTGGCACACACTTATAAAAGTGTAAAAATTTCCCAAGTAGTTAATATTATAAATATTATCGGAAGGATTTCTATTGTTATCAATAATTCCATACTCATGTACATGCGAAGTTTCTTTCTGTTACCTCTTCACGCCGCTGTCTGATATGGAGATCCTTCGTGTCCCGGAAAAGGGCATAAGATCTGGCTTGGACGTAAAGAAAATACAGACAGACATTTCCCATATTTATCATATTGGTATGGAGATTGGACGTCTGGACATCATTATTTAATTTTCAGTTGGGTATTCACCAAGTGTTCAGCGAGCAATCAGTCGGTCTAAACGACATGGTGACGTCACACCGCTACCAACCGAGCGACCTTCGTATTACGGGCGCCATACAAAAAGTGTACATCAACGTCACAGCTAGAGGGACAGTAGCAGGAGCTGGTGAGACCAATAGAAGTTTCTAGAATCTTCCTAGCAATCTTCATTATTCGGGGCGGTATCTGCCGAGCGGCCTCCGTGAGACCGGCGCCATACAGAAAGTGTACATCAACGTCACAGCCAGAGGGACAGTAGCAGGAGCTGGTGAGACCAATAGAAGTTTCTAGAATGTTTCTAGCAATCTTCATTATTCGGGGCGGTATCTGCCGAGCGACCTCCGTGAGACCGGCGCCATACAAACGGTGTACATCAACGTCACAGCCAGAGGGACAGTAGCAGGAGCTGGTGAGATCAATAGAAGTTTCTAGAATCTTCCTAGCAATCTTCATTATTCGGGGCGGTATCGGCCTAGCGATCTCCGTCTGACCGCCACACAGAACGTGCACGTCAACGTCACAGCCGGAGTCAGTAGCAGCAGTAGCTGGCGAGTCCTAGAAGGTTTCTAGAATCTTCTGAGAATTGAGCACCTTTTCGGAAAAAACTTTCGTCGTATTTTTATACGAGTTAAATTTCTTAAGATAAAACGACATGAGTACAATAAAGGTGAACGCACATTTATTTGAACCGAATTAAAACCGAATAGAAAAGCCGAACGCGACGAACGAAACGAAAACTGACGACCTCTGCGGCTCAGTTGGAAAGGGCGTTGTTAGCCGGGGGTTCGAAACCCGCCGACGGAGCAAAAGTTTTTTAATGTTCCCGGGTCTTGTATGTGTATTAAAAATCTTAAATATTTGTATAGTATAAAAAGTATTAAATATATTTCCGTTATACCTGTAACACAAGCCCTCGGGTACCTAGCACGGGGTCAGACTGACGTGGTGTAAAGCGTCCACCGATGTTAATTTTACAATTCCATATATGACATGTCATTAAACCTCGCCCGCGCCCAATAATCCGAATCGTTCGATATAAAATGTCAAAGAGGCTTTACTTCGAGTCGATCTGATAGTTGTGCAGTTCTGATAGATGTGTATTCACCATAACTAAAGACATAAGTGGAATAAGTAGATATCTAATATCTTACAACTTTCGAGTAAATACACAGCCTTAAAGAAAACTGGTGTAAAACGATATTGTGCTGTGTTTCGTTCAGTGAGTGAGTTTACCGGCGGCCCAGCTTCCATAATCCTCTCCATTCCTATTCCCATTCCCTATTCTCTTATAAAAAGCCGGCAACGCACTTTCAACTTTTCGTATGTTAAGTGTGTCCTTGGGCGACGGCAGTCGCTTGCCATCAGGTAACCCGTCTGCTCGCTTGCCCCCTAAAATATTAAAAAATTACTTTTTTAATATTTAGCTTTTGGCTATAAAACTATACATCAAATCCACATTATTTAGATTTCAAATTATTGTTCTGGTCCTAAAGCGTCCATTTAAGCAAAAAACCGTCAGATTTAAAATGTTAGTTACCTGCTTCTTTCACTTATGTTTTCAATTATACTAATTTCATATATGTGATTGATCGTACTGTTAATTCGTGGTGGAAATTCATGTTTACACTTAATAAAACACACTTTTCTTGCATTTTTTCCGCTATATTTTATTACATTTTACGTATTTATAATAAATACAAATCATCATCACTTCCTCGAAACCGGTCGTGTATTAAAAAATTTATATAATATATAATGAATATAAATATAAATATAATGAAAAAAGTGCAAGAAAAGTGTGTTTCATTAAGTATATACTGCTTTCGCTTTTCAGCTCCACGGCTGTCTCTCGGTAGAAATACTCCGCCAATGACTGTGAAAGTAGACCGACCGTTTCTGTACTTCGTGGTAGCGGCGAAGCAGCAGCTGTTGTCGGGTATAGTCGTTGATCCCACAAGAAGATGATTTAAGTTAGTTAAAATATACAAAAGTAGCTTCTTAGACAGTTTCATCGATCTATTAATTCATTTATAAGATAACGACGGAAAGAGAATTAATAAGCTTTCAAACAAACTGATCATTAGGTGATCAGCAGATTGTTTGATAGATAAGATTTTTTTATGATATTTAGGGGGCAAGCGGGACGGGTTACCTGATGGAAAGCAACTGCCGTCACTCGCGTCGCAAGTGCGTTGCCGGCCTTTTTATGAGTGAATAGGGAATGGGAATGAAGATAGGGGATAAGGGAAGTTGGGCCACCGGTAAACTCACAGCACAACGCCGTTTCACGCCAGTTTTCTGTGAGGCCGTGGTATCACTCCGGTTGAGCCGGCCCATTAGTGCGCAATGTAAACCAGGCGTGTAGAAAGGGCTTGTAGAAATTTTAATATTGTAGGTAAGCCAAGCCAGGTAATAACGCCCAAGTATTACCTGATAGATTGGCTTCGAAGATACAGTCCGCCGTCACAGAAACCGGTGCGGGATCAACAAAACCATAGGGAATATGTGTATAATACAAAATTCATTTAATTCAAATTATTATAATAGTGGGTTAAAACATATACAGAATGACAAGAATAAAGTAACTTCCTCCTTTTTTGGAAGTCGGTTAAAAAGTCTCAGATTTCTGTTGAGAAGTAAAACTCGTATATCGGATTTCTCTTTCTATCTGACTACTTTAAAGGTTTGTAACTTTGGTGTTTTAAATTTTATCAAAAAACTGACTGGATTACACAGTTTTTCAATAACGATAGATTTGTTTTAAGAAAGAATTAAAAGTCGTGCATATTCCCCATTGAAGTTCAAAGTTTCATTTCGGGCAACATTTATAACATTTATGCAAATGTTTACGTGTTACAAAATAATATTACTTGTTAGAAATAATCTAGGTCTATCTGGCGTTTACTAGCAGCTGTGTGCAAACATAATCAAGAGGTCTAATCACGTAGCAATAAACGGAATAGTTGAGCGAGGGTCCACGTGCTAATATCCGCACCGTTTGCTATTCATTACTAGAGATACACACTACACCCTGTCAGGGGATTAGCACACCGTGCTTATAATGTGTTCTAAGCTGTTGTTATCGTACCTCAAAGTGCCGTGCTATGATGAGTGAGCTTTATATTGTAAGCATAAAGGCGTCACATGTAAATAGTTCTCTAAGGAATAATATTATGCAGCACGGGTAAACATCCGAAGCACATACCTACTCTCAGTTATTTTCATAAGCTACGTAAGGTAAGCTGATAACCAGGTATATGTTACCGGCAATGTGTATAACGCAGACATTCTATACAATGCCTAGGCAATGTATAGAATGCCGATAGCATTCAGGCATACACTGCATATATATTATAAATGTGTAATATTATAAATATCATTATTCATTACATACTTTGCCTAGGTAATCTATGGAATGTCTAGGCATTGTATAGAATGCCTGCCGTTATCCCGGTTATGTGTAAAATATACTGATCTTAGACTACGTCAGTAAGTTTAACGGGTGGCCTTTTAAATCGAATTTTCTGAATTTGAGGAAACCGAAACTGTGGGGTGATTAAAGGGGTTCGTGTTTAACGTATGAATTACATTTTGGCCGGAGTTCCCACAAAGTTATAAAATATTTTTTTAAAATTACATCATTACTTAAAACCTCCGTGACTGATTCTTATGTCAGAGCATATCCGACTCGGATAGGTTAGGTTGTGAAGCTAAGGTTCCACCATAGTTTACGTAGATATTTTTTTTTATAAATAAAAACCCCCCTAACTAACATATCTGTGAAAAGTGGTAAACAGGCCCTAAGTATTATGACCTTATGAAGGTACACGAGTTATTATTTTCTAAATATACAATCTAATTAGATTTGCTCTAATTTGCTCTACTATTTTTGTATTCAGTTCAATTGAACTGAATACGAAAATAGTAGAGCAAATTTAAATAAGAAGGAAAGCACTTAAGTCTGGTTAAGCTTTGCCGGAAATCCATTATAAAATGCATCGCTGCTGCAAATCGAAAACCCTCCGAAATGCTATTTAATAGGGCATTAAGGTAAATGCATACAGAATCAGATAGTATTAAATTAAAGGTTTATTTTTTTATGAATTTTTATAATCTATTACTTCAGAAATGATTCTATAGTATTTTTATGTGCTTATCGTATTGCCCGGTTAAATATAATGGAAATTCAAAATTTAACAGTTATTAATTCGAGATTTATTTTTGGATTTTTTTAAATTGGTGCCATTGAACTTTTTTAATATAATTTTACCATAGATCAAGTGTACAATACTTTCTGTGCTAAATTTTATCCTACTTCCTTTATTCAAACTAATTTCACCTTAATTAATGTCTCTAGAACGGATCCACCGATTTGGTCGATTTTAGTTCTAAGATATTTGTGGAAGTCAGCTAAGGTTTTGGTATATTAGAAGGAAAGTTATAACATGTAGAACGAAGCAATATGTCGGCGACACGTGCCCGTGTGAATTGTTAAATAAGTTGCTGATATCGAGTCGTCGACATGTCGCCGACATGTTTTTGCTGCCGAGAACTGTCGGCGGTGTCTACGGCTTATGTGTGTGTTGCGCCTAATAATTTTTGTGCTCCATGAACATTATTTTCTAATGTAAACACATCACCTGTAATCCTTCTTAAAGACATCTTGAAAGTCTTTTGCTTTCAAGATGGCTCTAAGATTTTATCTTAGGAATGAATAGATTGAATAAAACAAGCGAAGACGTCAGATCGAATAAGATTACATTTAGAAAACACGATCAATATTACCTTCTGACATCCAGTGTAACTTTGAGAAACAAAAACTCAGGCTTAACCCGATTGTGTGTGAAAAGAGTTGTGGCTTTTCTTTTGCTAATTTCAGATATAGCACTTGCGTACTGGGCAAAAGTGATAAAAACTGTTAAACTGTTTTTTAAGTAAATTAGAATGACGGTAACGAAGTACCTACAGTTTTGCTGTAGGTTTTGCTGTATGTTTCAGGCAAATCTTAAAAATATATGAATATTTCGATTTCCATACTGCAATCTGTATTTAAATGTGATTTAAATTTTAAATGAAATTTTGCGTCGCTCGCAGCTACATATCGATAGCGCGTGGGTAAAGGTTACATATTTGAACGGTGATTAAATTTACCCTGGCTCGTAGAATTCTGATTCACGTAATACAGGATGCTCCTAATAGTTGAATTTTATATGCACAAACATATTCTGATTTCAAGTACATAATAGGCTCATTGCCATGAGAGATTTTGCTTTAGCAGAAATCGGGCAGAAACATAGAAAAAACGGGCCGGCCCGTACGGAGGAACGCCACGTCCCCACAGAAAGCGTTTGTAAAACAGCGCTTGTTCTGTGTTTCGTCGAGTGAGTGAGTTTACCGCCGGCCTCCTCCTTACGTTTCATTCGAAATCCCCATTTCCTTTATCTATTCCTTTATACAATCTGTTCAAAAAACGGAAAAACAAAAATATAGTGTATTTCTAGAATTCCTATTTAAAGCTCTCCATATTGATACTTGACCTGAATGTTTTGTTGTTTTTCAAACCTCACGTTGTTGACTTCAAAATCCGCCATGTAGATTTTTTCATTTATAATGTATCCAGTGTCACTTGCGCTATCAAGACGAATCTAACGATACCTCATACGTTAAAATCCACCAAGCCATTTAGGCTGCAAAACATGCCAAACAATTATACATTCATACATACATACATACACACATACATACACACATACATACATACATACTTTCATACTCTCGAAAAACATAACCCTCCTTCTGGCGCAGTCATCACTGCACTTGCATCTCTGCATACAATATTACAAGTTTACACACGTTTCCATGGGCGACGGCAGTTGCTTTCCATCAGCCGGCCCATTCGTGACGAAGCATAGCTCTTTCACGCCAAAAATATATTAAATATTTCTCTTAAATCATAATAAAAGGCGAGGCTTTGTGAAAGTAGCTGAAACCTTAGGCAGTAGGTTAAGAGACGCTAAAACCCCTTCTACACGTATCGCTGGTTGAGAGGCCTTCAAGACGTAGAGCGGGGAATATTTGAACACTAGCTTAACGATATAAGCTTTAGGTAGTTTCTCTATCTATATAATAACAATAATACGAGTAGTATTTAGATATAAAATCGTTACATCTATATTACTCGTATTATTATTATTTTAATATGAAATTGTGTGTCTGCTAGTTACCTCCTCACGCCCAAACGGTACTTATTAACGATTTTGATGAAATTCAATGTGCAGATTCTATGGCCTATGTCGTAGTCGTAGGACAAAATAGTTTATGTCCCGAAAACATGTACAGTTCCAGTGATTAATTGCTGTAATACCAGATTAATAGCATTCTTATAACGTAGACATATGTCTAATCGATTTCGATTATAATAATTCTTTCGGATTGATACTTTCAAGCCTTTATGAGCCTCAATTCTTAACCAAACTATTTAAAAGTCACTAAATACTGCTTGTATCATTTATGCAGTTTTTTTAAATAACAATAATATAAAGTTATTCAACAAATGAAAGACACATCAAATTGATGACATGAAACGCTACGAGTAATCTAATTCCGTGTTCACTTTATATTGAGCTATTGTAAGGAATTATATAGATGAAGATAACTGAGAATATGATCCAATAAGTGGAAAACGAGGTATACGCAATTTAATGAACATGAAGGATGGAAAGTTACACGAGTAAGAAATTAACTTCAGCTGTTTTTCAGATACATACAATAAGGCAGTGCAAAAGATTAAACTCTATATTGTTTTATGTACCATGGAGGAAAATTGAAACAGAGCCAGGTGACGGACAGGTCATTAGGTCGGAATAGGTCAATTCCATGTAAAGTCGTGAAATGTCGGCTGGGTTTGACATAACGCGGCCAACTTACTGAGAACCGCAATCTGGCTGTTTACGCTTCCCTGATTGTACTTTTTATAGCCTTTTTTTTATAAAAATAAGGGGGCAGACGAGCAAACGGGTTACCTAATGGAAAGCAACTACCGACGCCCATAGACACTCGCAACATCAGGGTTACAGGTGCGTTGCGTTTTAAGAGGGAATACGCTCTCTTTTTAAAGGTTTGTAGGTCGTAGCAGTCCGAAAATACTGCTGGTGATAGTTCATTTCAGAGTTTTACTGTGCGAGGTAGAAAGTTACGCCCCAGGCTTTTACTATCGTAGTCTTTGGATTGTAAATGCTAAAGTGAAATAAGTTTTGAGCTGTTTGACACCGAGCGAGGGCAATCATCTGGTGGGTTTGATTTAAATTTTTTGCTTCGCTCGCTTGAAATTTGAAAATCGCATAAAAACACAAATATTTTACAACCATGATGTTTTTTCTCCTAAAAATGAAAGGCCTAAAATATGGATGGATGATGTTATAAAAGGTAATAGGCTATAGACTCGCTTCTCCACTACAAATATACATCGCAAACTAAGAGAGATTTATATGTTATTGACCGAAACTCCCACAAAACTTATTCCTGTTTTGACAAATATATCTTGCTACATTTCCGTTATATCCTATGGGATAAATCGGTTACAGTATTTTTAATCCGTGTAAACATCTACGACGGAAAATAAACATTTTCCTTCCTGCACGACTGGAGCGCTTTTCCGGAAATTTTTATGTTCGAAACGTTAAGGTTTTCTTTGTTTTTTTTTCCAAACGGTAACGATTTTAAGTTAAAAGTTACGTTTGTTACATATTTTTTACTGCGCTAAGATAGTTGGGTGTCATTTGCATATGAATGGATAGGATTTTGTTACGTTTTATGTAGGTCTACACTACATAGCTGTAATAGGTTTTGTTTTAAGTACTGTTTTGCAGCAACCCTTGTCTGAGTTTTTTAAAAAAAACCACAATGTTCACTAACACTACTTTATTTCACTAAAAATACAACACTGATTTTTAATGACTCCCCACACATTAACTATGTGCTA
>JAOTAV010024366.1:0-21965 GCA_026546445.1 Cyclargus thomasi
AAAAAAGAATATATTATGGAATAAATATTTGAGTAGCACCCACGATTTTTCAGTTTCAATAGTAACATCGGCCACCAGGCATAGTTGCAGCAGCAGTTGATGGACCTGCGTTATTTGGTCGGAATATGTCAATTCCGAGTAAGTCGTGATCAGTCGGTTGGATTTGACAAAACCCAACTAATTTACTTAGACCCGCGATCTGTATCTGTTTCAACTTCTTCTGATTATACTGTCAGAGATAGCCGCGGGAATCCGGTTGCCGGAGCAGCGCAGTCTGTGCCAAAATGCAGCCACCCACCCAAGCTCTAACTTTTGATGGCAAAAAAGTCAGGGACTCTGGCCTCCGCGAACATGACCGAAGCACCGCAGCTTCGTGGGAGCTTCATAAGAGATCATTATACTGAACTTAGATACGGCTCATCGACCTCTGTTTGAACACTATCCACAGCTGGCAGGTGTACATTCTAAGGCAATATGCCTTAGTATGTACACCTGCCAGCCATAATTATAGTGCTCATGTGTATGCGCAGTCAGTGCAGTGCACAAGAGCACATCTTCCGTTAAAAGAGCACTCTATACTCTTGTCACCCAGTGGGATGGATGACCGACACGACTGGCAAAAGTTTAAGCGATGGGCCGACTTCAGTTTGCCTAGACGCATGGATCATCTTACTTGTCAGACAATCAGGTGATGAGCCAGCATTGTGCTAACTAAACTTGAAATCTTTATGGTAAAGCCAAACACATTCATGGTTCAATGGTGTTGCTCCAACTCAATCATTCCTATGCATACAACTATAGTATGGGATACCGTTCCCTTCGTATTCATAAACTATATAAAAATTCAGAATTCAGGGAGTCATTCCGGAAGTTTGTGACCGCGTGGCCTAAAACTTTTATATCTATACTATTCGTAGACCGTAGCTAACTAGGTAAGTACTAATGACGTATACGTATAGGTATACATTTGTATTGGTATCTTGGCCAGTGCGTGGTTCACTATCAAGTATCAACACTGTCAACAGACCGTGAAGACTGAAGCCGATTGTTCTTTTGTCTCCGTCAATGGCATACGCAACGGCAATTTTTAAAATAATGATGAATGATCTTTTAAGAGTTAGACAATTCACAATGCATATAAATGTTTTTAAGAATCCTTACTTTCTTACAAATATTATAAATGGAAAAGTTTATTTGTTTTTTGTCTTTCCTTCACGCCCTTACGGATCAACCAATTGACTTAATTTTTGGCATAGACTTAGTTGCAGGGATGGAAAGTCACGATGGCTACTTTGGTTAAAAAAAACATCAAAATCGAATTTTTGAGAATTTTCAAACTTCACTTCAAAGCTTTTGCCCGTGGCTTTGCACGGGCAAAAGCTTTAGAATGATACTTATTTCAAATTTAATTTGAATAATTTTCTCATGAAACGCATTTGGAATTCTAAATGGTAATATCACCTTATATAAGTGTGCTTCATACATGATGTGACTGATATATTAGATATAAAACCAAAAAAGTGTGCTACGAATTATCTGTAGGTCAGGTACCTATATTGCAACACATATTGAAATCAATTTAGTCGGAGTCCTGTATATTCGTAGACAAGATAAAACATAGCATACGACCATATAATTATTTCTTGTACCTAGTATATTATTTATTTTAAAAAAATAAGTCAGGTTTTCCTTCCAGACGATAAAACTCCAGAACTCACGGACCAATTTCCACGGTTTTGCATCCGTTGGAAAGGTCTCGGGCTCCGTGAGGTTTGAAGCAAAAAAAACAGGAAATATTCAAAGAGAAAAGTTACCACGCGGACGGAGTCGCGGGCAACAGCTAGTCTAAATTTATCAAACTCAAATGTGACTGCAGTTACTTTTGATGACTGAGTGACATAGTTATTTATCTACTCACGCCCTAAATAAAACACACTGGAACTTGGAAGGATACCCAGAGCCCACCGTGCCCGGTCAGTGTATCGCTTTAGGTGCAAAGAGAGCCCATTGTGCAGGTTCTAACAGAATGCCCAATACATTCGAGACTAAAATATGATTTTGAAGACAAGAAAATAAGAAAAGACTTTTTAGCATATTGTATTAGGATTATAAAAAATGTTAACAAGAACAACAAAAATGAAAACGTAAATAGAACATAATTGAATAGACTATAGTTAATATAATAATATTGTACATAAATCCCTCGAATAAATATCAGGGACAAGAGCATTTCCAATAAAAAAAACTTGGAAGGATCGGACTTTCAGGCATGCACAATGCAGGTAGAAGTTATGACATGGGCTTCGGTTAAAATTTTTATAAATTTTACTTGTAGCAAAAAAGTTTTTTAAGCGAGCGAAGCCGCGCTGGCAAAAGCTAGTTCTTTTGTATTTGGATTCTTTTGGATTCACATTTGATTTTGGAAATGAGCTAAATGTATGAACCATTATTATAAAACAAAAAAATATGTATGCAAAAGTATTAATTGCTTAAATAACTATATTATTCATACCGATATCTTAGCTCCCTGCTTATCGAAACCCAAGTATTATCGATCTTACATCAACGAACGCCTGTGCAGTGTGCTAAATTCCTTTGACAAACAAAAAGACGAGCATACTTTAATAACAGCATTGTGTTCATCAAACTGGCCAGTTGATTAATACGGACAGTTTTGACAGTTGGAGCATTTGGCTTTGACTTTGGCCAAAGCCTCACTGCATATTGTTTGGATAAAAACTGTAACAAATTGCTAATTGAATATTTATTTTGATACTTCTTGACAAAAGACTTCAGAGAAGTTGAAAGAGATACAGATCATGGATCTAAGTAGTTCGGTCGGTCAAATTCAGCCAACAGAACACGACTTACATATTTCGATCAAACGACGTAGGTCCGGCAACTGGCTCTTTTCCAATTTCTCCCATTATACAATATTATCTAGTTATGTTAGATTCACAGTTAAGTCGCGTTATAAAAACTTTTAGCAATAGCCGGTTTCCATAAGGAGCATATTCATTGTTCAAGAATCATCTGAATCTAGATTCCACACTTTACAGACAGAATTTTAATACAATTGAAGACCAACAAAAATTTTTATCCAAATTCTTTTATCAAAATACAGCTCTTTTATATAGCTCGATATATAAAAAAACTGTATGATCGAGCTCTTGTTGTTGTAAATAAATGTATGCGCTAATGCTGAATACTATTTCAGATATCCTGTAATTTAGATAACATTATATTGGCCAACGTAAATCCGAAATCTGAAGTCTGTCGGCGAGCGGGGTTTTTACGTATTGAGGATCTAAGTCACTCTATCAGATTACATATTTGTCATTAATTCGAGAGATATCCCAAATAAATAAACAAATGTGGTTAATGGTAATTGCGAAAGCTAGAAATTGGTTACTCGTTGTCAACCATTGACGGAGCCGATGAAGAATAGCCAAATGTTTGAAAATTTGGTGCAAATTTGAAGCGTGATAAGTCAAGTTCATTAACTATTCTTGAGTCACGCTGAGGGTACATTAACATCAGGTCGTTGTTGATACAGCAGTGTACGTAACTTCTTTATTCTATAAAGTCACGCGGCGGTCGCTCTGTTACCAGTAAGACCCGAAAGATGTTATTTTATGACCGGACGCCTATAATTGCCGGCGTCACTACAGTAGCGCCACTGTAACGCACTCTGATAACAATGCAAATGACGCACACCACACAAAAGGAAGGAAGTATGTCATTGTACGTTACAATAATAATTAAAAATAACCACGGTTGTTTCTATTTCCAGCGAAACAATTACATAAATGCGGGCTACAAAGAGTCTGAATATGCTTTGAGTATATTATGTACTTCTTTGAACAGATACCGCCATATTATTGTGTTTGTAGTGTTTTCGTGTGTATACTCCACTCGCTGCCAGTTGTACAAAACTCTATATTAAATATTGGGGGAAATCGAAGGAGAGTCAGTTGACGGACATCATTTGGTTGGTATATGTCAATTCCATGCAAGCCGTGATCTGTCGTGTCGTGCTGAGTTTGACATAGCTGACCAAATTACTTAGACCCACGACTTGTATCTGTTTCAACTTCTCTGGTAGTACATTTCAAAAACTTGCTTTTAGAAATTCCGCGCCAAGTTTTTTTGAACAGAGTAGATCAAGATTTAAGAGTAGTCAAATCAATATGGATGCTAAATTCACAAGTTTATTTCATATTAATTCGTCTTATAAGTCATAAGACGAACTGAAAATTTATTACTAAACTTCGGTTACGGAATACGGTAGAGAGAGGAACGTACTAATGCCTTTATGACTCACCTAATTTCGATTCCTACCGGAAAAGAACAGCTAATTCAACGGTGCATTTGGAAACCCCTCATTGAAAGTCTGTTCATTTATTAGTAATACTCTAATAATAATTAACTCACAGGCTAATAAGAGAATAGTTTCGACAATATTCGAAGTCTTAATATTCGAATATGCAGTTTGAGAGCAGAGCTCCTTGTTTCAGACTGCACGATGGAGACGGTATGCAGCGACGGAGAGGCGTCATGTAAAGTCCATGCATTATCGGCGCTGCTGCACGCCTTCAACTTGTACTGCGCTCTCATATCCGCCGCGCTCATCTGCTGCTGCGCCTCCAAACATAAAGGGTAGGACTTTGCTACTTTAGGTTCATCGAAGATAGAGGAAGTTGTCTCTTATAAGTTGGGAAAGAGCTGAGAGCTCGGAAGCCCAAGAGAAAGCAAAAGCGAAAACCGTTCCGAGCATTATATAAATTGTACAGTGTGTCTGTATGTATGTTACCTCTTTATGCCCAAACTGCATTTTTTTTTTAATATTTTACCAAAATATTTATTATATGTAAAAAATAATAACTAAAATATAGTCCCAGAAAAGGACATAAGTAATGGAATACAGCTTGGGATTTATTTTATTCAATGTCAAGATTCGAACCTTGACCTTATTCAAGTTTGCTACCTCTCCATTTGGTTTAAAACGCTTATAAATAAAATATTTCCTCCATCGATTGTTTCTAATTCCATTTGAGAACGGCCATTGTGTTGTTCTGTAGAAGTACCTTAGTTTAAATATTACTGTTCAAGTTCAAAGTAACAAGTATAAAGTCGTCTTCGTTGATAACAAATGAAAAAGGAGTCCGGGGTCATTGCCACGCGACTGCGACCGTACTTTAGTGATATTTTATAACCACAACGGTACAACATTTTAAATTCTTGGCCTTAGAAATTTTATGGCGTGAAACTAAAAATGCTATAGAATACAGTAAAGAGGTACCTCTACCTAACTACCTACGTAGTGAAATTGCGAATAATATGTACATATTATTCACAATGTGACGACCTCTGTGGCTCAGTTGGTAAGCGCGTTCGTAGTTTAAGCCGGGGGTCGCGGGTTCGAACCCCGCCGACGGAACAGGTTTTTCAATGTTCCTGGGTCTTGGATGTGTATTAAATATGTGTATAATATAATAAAAATCTTAATTATGTGTATAGTATAAAAGTATTAATTATATTTCCGTTGTCTGGTACCTGTAACACAAGTCCCTGGGTACTTAGCACGGGGCCAGACTGGCGTGGTGTGAAGCGTCCATAGATATTATTAATAATTTCACTATGTAGGTACTATGTAGTTAGCACTCATAATTTCGTTCATTGACCCTGGCTATGTAGCAATTTTTTTTTGTTATGTTGTTTTCATACCATACTTATAAATGGCGATAACATTGTTACTTGTTGCCTTACTAATTTGAGTGAGCCTTAAAGCTGCGGCTGTTACTGAAGTTTATCGCTCGTGTTAATGTGATGTTTAAGTAAAACCATAATGCGGCATCCATTATCGCATGAAGTCATGATGTAACAACTAACACGATCACCATTAGGTCGGACAGGTCGCCTTTTTTTTCTCATTCGATCCTGGAATAAGGGCGGATATAAGGTTATTTATATTATAAACTAGATTAAGCCGACCTTATTTTCACCCTTTGATAGATTTCTAAGCTGTCCTCCCACCGAAGTGCTGTTACAAGAAATTTATTATAAGATCAAATGTAACTGCGCTGAGCGAAGGGACCAAATCAAACGATTTTGTTGGTTTTAAAAACCGAAGCTTGTGTTTTATTGCATTAGGGATGGTTCTTGCAGAGAGGCTCATAGATGGCGCGGTCAGAACACGCGTGGTATGGCAACACTGGTGGTGGGAGTAGCGTGGTTGTGCGGCGCGGCGGGGGGCTGCCTACGACCGCCGCACACGATGCAGCTAGTGGCCGCGCTCCTGGCCCCCCTATCGTGGCTGGCCGCCGCTGTCCTCCACGTGGCCATCTGGACCCGCAGCCTCACGGCCCCCATCCTGTACCTGGCCATATACTGGCTCCTCACCTCCGTCTCATCGGCTTCTATTGTTTACTATGCGATCAGAACGACGGTGCCTCTGGAAGTGTACGTTTACGGGGTGGCCTCGACGCTTGCGCTGATAGTCTCGGTTGTAGATTTTATCTGCTTCTATGACGAGGTAAGCTCATTAGGTTTATTCCAAGTTTGTCTGAAAAGAGGAGTAATATATCCTTATATAATGTATTATAAGGTCTGATTCATCTAATGTATCAAACAATATGTTTACGACGGCGAATGGAAGTGTTATGGTTTATATTATGGAAACGTTCCATCACGTCCCCATCACGTCCTAAAATTATTGTGGAGCAGCCATTTATTAGTCACATGTGCGACGCCAGACGCGGCGCCGCGCCGGTCGACGACTGAGCTGTCTAGGCGCCGCCCGCCGCCGCCCTGAGGATTTTCTATATTTCCTTTTTTCTGCACTTAATGTTCACTACAAGCAAATCACATTTGCGAGTAAAACATGTTTAAAATTCATTCCAGTTATATAAAATAATGTATGGGTGGTAATATAAAATGTATATAAGGTGGGCACTAGTGGATTTACAGCATTTATTTGTTTCAGATAAAAAAGCGTGCATTTCCAAAATCATCTCCAGAATCCAAAAATGAATCCTATAAATATAACGATACACATTTTTACTCCAAAGTTACGTTTTTCTGGTTGAATTCTTTGTTGTACAGAGGGTACAAAAATCCACTCGAAAAATGTGACTTGGGTTGGATACCTGAAAATGAAAAATCGAAGAAATTTTATAACAAATTCAAATGTGTATTCAATAATAGACAAAAGGTAAGCTTTAGATATCTTTTAATCACATCTCGAGCTCACATTTTAATAAAACAGGTTCAAAACAATTTCAGGCAACCAAAGATGACAACAAACACGCGATGTGGCGTTGTTTCGCTCGAATAGTTTGGCCCAACTTTTACGTGGCGGGGGTTTTGAAACTTTTGGGTGACATCGCTGGTATCATCCCAGCAGTGGGCCTCGGTGCTATCATACATTATATAGAAGAGGGGAATGCGGCTGTTGATTCCAATGGAGATGTAACTATCACAGAGTTTCTGGGAAACGGCTACGTGGTTCTACTTGTAATAACTTTATCATTGGTTCTTCAAGCGTTACTGTCACAAAATGCGACACATTTGGTCACGGTTGAAGGAACGAGACTTAAGATCGCTATACAGGTAAGCATAAATATTTTGGGTCCAAAACACGACTTTTAATGACTCATTCATTTAAAAAATAGTATATTATTGTTGAAATTGACTCGACAAGCCTCTTGTATTGGGCATTTGAAATAATATATTTAAAAATTTAAAGATTCAATATAACTGACCGTCCTGTATGGTTTCAGAGCATGGTGTACGACAAATGCATGAAATTGGCAGCGTGGTCACCAGACGGGGAACCCAGTGAGGAGTCCCCTCTACTCCCTAACCGGGAAAATGACGCCACGTCGCAATCGGGACTCCTTATGAACCTAATGTCGCAGGACACATACAACATTATGTCTGCCGTCTGGATATCCCATTACATATGGGCGACACCGCTTAAAGTATGTAATTAAAATACACTTAGTTGGCTTACACCCTAAGCATAGGATACATATCTTTATATATTTAAGCACTCGAGCGAAAAACCCTTTTTACGTAAGACGAGAATATGCAAAAGCATGAAATTGCTCCCAGTTATAGTTAAAATGGAGGATAAATAAATAAAAGAAATAAATAAATTAGGATGGGAAACATTTGAGCACATGGAGGAACACATGAGCATGGAATAAAAATACTAATATAATTTTGAAAAATGCTTTAATCTTGCATTGCAACAAGACCTTTATGCCAAATTCAAGTCTGTATTTAAATTGAGAATAGATGATATTTTTATAGCTCCCTTAAATATTTGTATTAAATATTTATTAAAAGATATTTATGGTCAAATTTCGACCAGATTCACAGGGCGACCTTTAGTATAGTCAAATATATTTTAGTCTTGGTCAAAAATTGTAAACGGGATACATTGTCCATATATCGAGGCAATTAGGCCGAGATGTGGTATCCTAATTAACTTTAATAAAACTGAATGTGCGCAATGTAATGTCATAAGTCGTATGGTAGTTAAAGTTTATGGGGTCATATTATATTGTTGCGAATTCGTCCAACCAATTTTTTACGCAATTTCGATAAACAATTGCACATAAAATCGGCCGAGATGTATAATGGAATTTATTACTATAATGCCAATGTTGACGTGAAATAAATCATGCACGTTTGTTTCTTTTCTAGGTAACTTTTATACTATATTTTCTATATAGAAAGCTGGGTGTCAGCGCATTGATAGGAACGCTCGCTAGTCTCGTTCTCATGATGCCGATACAGTTATGCATCGGAAAGAAAATGTCCGATAACTCCAAAGGAATATCAAAATGCACAGATCACAGGATATCTAAGATATCTGAAATACTACAAGGAATAAATGTAATTAAATTATACGTGTGGGAGGACCTGTTTAACGAAAAAATATTGCAATTGAGAGAAGTAGAACTTCAACTACTCAACAAGGAATCCGTGTACTCAGGATTTCTAAGTAAGTTTCTAAATCGAAACTAAATGGATGCAGTAAACTAAAATTTTTAGTGATAGCAGATAATGAAATTTTACGATCCTGTTTTCAGCATTTACGACACAAATATCGTCGGTGTTGGTCGCAGTGACCACGTTCGTGGTGCACTCGTACCTGGACAACACCGTGAGCCTGACCGCAGTAAACGTCTTCGCGGCCCTCGCTCTCTTCAACCACCTCACCATCTCCTTCCTCGTCCTGCCCGTCACCGTCGTCATGATGATCCAAGCCGTGGTAAGCTAATCGTTACGAGTGCGTTTCACTCGCGTTCCCCTTGCTACCGTTTGACGTGACACTACCAGTAAATAAAGGAAAAATCTCTCAGGTCAGCACGAAGCGAATCAGAGATTTCCTGGAACTTCCGGAAGCTCAAAATGTACCGGATGATCGCGTAGACGAATGTGAAACAAGAGATGAATGTAAAAGAGATAAGTTCAACGAGGCGTTCGTCGACTTTAGTCCCGATGACAATCCTCTTTCAGAAAAATATGAGTCTCTACTCGATTTTCAAGAGACATCCTCGGACGCAGAAGACATTGAGTTCACTCAAGGGCAGGAGTACCTAGTCAGATTTAAGAATGCTGCATTTTCTTGGAGGATGAAAGAGAACTTCTGGGTGGAAATCGACGATTTAGATATACCAGCAGGTATTCGATCTATTTTTTGTGTCATACAAGTGGGGGTATCTTCAATACTATTTTTGCTAATTTTCGTTTCGTATTTCAGGCAAGCTTATAATGGTCGTAGGTTCATCAGGCTCAGGAAAGACCTCGTTATTGTCTGCGATACTGGGAGAGATGCATAAAGAGAGAGGAAATGTAGATTACAACAAGTGGGTAGCTTACTTATGAGTACATTTTCGTTAATTTGTTTTTTGTGTTAAAAAAACAGGATTATTCTTGTTTTGCAGAAAGTGCACCATGTGGTACGCAAGTCAGACTCCCTGGCTTCTGGAAAGATCGATCAAAGACAACATCCTAATGGACAGTGCTTGGTGTGCGCGCAGGTATACTCGAGTAGTACGTGCTACTGGATTGCGACCCGATCTACAGCTCTTACCAGGTATACTCGAAAATATGGTACAAGCTTTTGCCAATATCTAAGATAAGGCAGCTGTTTCACCACTTACAGATAAATCAGATAGGCTTTTTAAAACTTATTTGACAGATACTCTATACTTTATCTGCAAAATAAATTGTGGATAGCCTACACGGCACTTGTCAGAAAGTGATGACAGTCCCTTAAATTTTCATCTACAAGGTTACTACTTGTCAGCATTGCTAAGCCCTAATAACAACTTTCTAGACGGAGACGGCACTCAACTCGGCAGTCACGGGACGCCTCTCTCTGGTGGGCAGCGAGTACGCGTTTGCGTTGCTCGGGCGCTGTACTCACGAGCTCGTCTGCTGGTGCTCGATGAACCACTGGCCGCGCTCGACGCACCGCTTGCCAGGCAGCTAGTGGCTAGGGCGCTGCTACCCGCCGCCCGCTCCGGCCGGACCGTGTTACTGGCAACCAACAGACTGGAACTGTTACATTACGCCGATTTGGTAATTCCATGTTATTTCACTTTTAACCGTACACACTATGGAGCATATTTTATGATATAGTTGGACCTTACGATATATTTTTTTTGTGTAGGTCATAGGAATGGAAGATGGGCGAGTCACTGGTTTTGGAAAAGCAAACAATTTGTCTGATGGTATACTCAGTGAATGGGCAAAAATGGCTGCGGAAGCGCGGAGTGCAGCAGCACGTTGCGGAGCCGGACCGCCCGGAGGCGCCGCCAGGGAGCGCTCGCAGCTCGTCAGAACTATCAGCCGCATTAGACTGGAGAGAGAAATTTCAGAGGACTCTATTGTTAGTCATAATTTCCGACATATAATATTTGGGACATTCATCAGTAGTACTTAACATTAATTTATTTAATAAGTAAAATTGTAATTGCATCATTTCAGTATGTTCCTCAACCAGTAGAAATACGTGAAGTTGCCGGCGTATACCTGTTGTCTGAAGTGCCGTGTATCGGCGGGAGCTGGCGTAGACCCAAGAACCTAAGCCGCGTCGACTTCTCGAGGCAAATTTCGTCGCCGGCCACAACCATTCAGCGATATAAGTAAGTTCCTAGTTAGATTTAAAAACTTGGTTAGTTTTCGTAACTGACACAGCTGAAGGCCATCAAGATAAGTAACCGTATAAAAAGGTCGTCTAACAGGTGTTGACCGCAGGTTGCGGTCACAAAATAAAAATGCCAATGCCATTGCCATATACGATTGAAGGCTTATCCTGTTTGACTTTGCAGGAATACTTTATACAAATAAGATTTTTTGCAAAATAACAAATAACCATCTTATTGGAAGGTGGGGGCGAGACATTCGTAGGGCCGTGAGCGCCGATGCGTCCGCCAAACCGGAAACGAGGCTGGTCCAGAGAATTTTACATCCACGATCATTTGGTACTGTACCCAGGTAACTATAGAGATTAACATCCTATTCAACCATTTCGTTTTTAATAACCTCCTTTATCTTCTGACTTCTGTCAAGACTCAAAGTATTAAATTTCCTTTGGCTCCAGGTGGACACAAAGATCACTGCGCCGCCTATTGAGCTCCGATTCGAATTCTAACGAAAATGACGTCGGACCAATTGAGAACGGTAGGTTTCCATTCCATCAAAAATTTTATGGAAAATTTGTCAAGGTCCAGACGAACGCCTCGTTATGGACACTTGATGTCGCAATGTTTGTGGAGTTCAGTTGTTCCACGACGTATAATTATCTAATTGACCCACAAGGTGTACCGGCCGAAGCCAACGACGTGACATTCACCTCGATCACAGCGAACGGGGTCGAGACCACGGTCGTGCCCATTCCCGGCGACCCCAGCGTGCCGACACAACCAGTTCTTACTCGGGTATTTACTTACAACTTGTTAATTATATGTTTGTACATTATCAATATGCAAACACGTGTGTCTGATTGATAACACCTAATTAAAATGCAACTCCTTTTATGTATAAGTTTGACCGGCTGTTGCCACTGCTAGAAAATCTCACGATCGAAGACGCATACCTACCTAAATAAAATTGGTCAAAACCAATATCCATATTAGATATTGGTTTTGACCAGACTATTATAATATAGCCATGGCAGCTAAAAGTTCAATATTGGGCTACTGCTAATTATGTCAACGCGATAGCACTTTATTAATGCAGAAGAAAAAAGTAAGCAACAACCAATGCGTTTTTAATTACTTTATACTAGATTTATAAATAAATATATAATTAAAATTACTTTATACCACGCTTGGATTCTACTGGCTTTCACTTCCGGCTAAAGGTCTCCGTTCCTTTACTTACATTCAGCTGAATTATGGAACGGAGAAAAACAAATAAATTTTACTTTCTAGTCTAGTATATGGTGCACATACGGGCGCGTTTGTGGGGGGTGGGGAGGTCTGTTCGTTGTGTTGGCGGTCGCCGCGCGCGCCCTCGCCGTCGCCTCAGACTACTGGCTCGCGAGGCTCACGGCTGATAACACCCAGGAAGCACTCTCTAATGACAAGGTACCTCATCACGAACCGACAACCCTCTTAATATGGATCTAGCCTATCGAGCGACGCATCTACCGAGCGACGACGACTGCGAGGCGGGCGTCAACTCCGATTCGCTACTGTCTAGTTTAAGGCCTTATACTTATAATTTTAACGTGAAATAGTTTGTATTTTCGGTCCATGTTGTTGTTATAAAACACTGAACGTAAATATAATTCCTTATAATGCTAGCTAATTGCTATATAGTGTTGCTATAGGCATTGACAGCATCTTCTATCTGTCCGGTCGACACTTTGCACACTGCCACTTTTATCACAAAATCAAAACCACTCGATTCACTAGACATATATTCAGTTAATATGTTACTCAAGTCTCGACTGGCCTACCCGAAATTGCTGGACAGTTACAAACTTACAACTGAACTATGATTTTCAGACGTTCGGCATGGTGTTGGTGTACTTGTGTTGGTGCGCGGGGGGCGCGGCGGCGGCAGCGGGTGCGGGCGCGGCGGGGGCGGTAGCGGGGGCGGCAGCCAGGCGGGCTCTGCACGAGCGACTGCTTCGGGCCACGCTGCACGCGCCGTTACATCGACATGCACTACCTGCTTCTGCGTTACACCGGTTCTCGGCTGACATACAAGTTCTGGATAGGGTGAATATACACAGACAAACTGTACTGGTCTGCCCTGCACTATTGGAAAACACAGGACAAGGATACAATTTTTGTACTCATAGCCACTATAATTTCTTTTACGTCTTTCAGAAACTTCCAACTGCCATGAACCGATGGACCCAGCTGCTGCTACTCTGTATCGCTGCTCTCCTCATCAACGTGATAACAACGCCGTGGTCGGTGATCGCTCTGCTGCCGGCGGTCTTCTTTTATGTTGCTCTACAAACTGTCTACTTGAGAAATGCCAGGTATAACGCGTAATGAGTCATTACAATTCACGTTACTTGGTTATCTTGAGCCAAATATGATCATCGTCATTATATTATTTATGTATAATCGAAACCAAAAAAACAAAAACATTGACAGAGTTAATGGTGTAGGTTTTAAAACGTTATCGTAGTAAAAAAGACAATTCAAAACATCAAGGGCCAGTTTCACCACTTACAGATAGTCTATCCACAACTTTATTTGACAGATTTTGTATGGACAATCTGTCAAAAATGTTGTGGATAGCCTTTATATACTTTATCAGTAAGCGGTGAAAAAGGCCCTTAATCTCGAACATATGTTTCAACGGAGGCTTAGCGCCATTAAAATTGTATGAGTCGTCAAGGAGCGACGGTCTTTAACAATAATACTATCCAAAAAGTTGGTTCATACTTCATAGGCAGATGGCAGTCTTTATGTTCATAGGTCGTGTTATACCTACCTACCCAATTAACTGATCACGACTAATATTAATTTGACAACCGACTTAATAATGTAGTACCATCAACAGCCCTTCAATCAAATTCCTTGACAGTATAATAACTTACAGAGAACTACACCACTTGGAAGCGAATGCGGCGTCGCGTGCGGTGTCGCTCGCGGCGCAGACGTTTGGGGGCGCGGCAGCAGTGCGGGCCGGCCGACTGCAGGCGCGACTGCGCGACAGCTTCCAGCGACATCTCGACGACACACACAACACCCTGCTCGCACTCAATTCCGCCAACCGATGGCTGGGACTTACCATGGTTAGCTTATTCAGTAAATCCTTCCTAATGATAGTTTTTAACAATACAGTAACAATTATATTATTTCTAAATCACAAAATGTTATACCTAGTAGGCGGTTTAATAAACACAATATGTGTACTACATAATTCCTAATTTACCCAATATGTACGGTTTTCGTAGACACATCTACTTGACCGTAGAACTCTCTACAAAAAGTAGAGACTTCTACGGTTTCGTAGATATTTACAGTTGAACTGAAACGAATAAATAACGTAACCTGTCGCAAGTAACACAAAAAGGCTATAGTCTGTGGTTTAGTATTAAAAACTACATTGCAGTTTATTTAACTAACCTTAACATACTATGCGGTGCGGTAGGACCTGGTGGGCGCGGGCTGCGTATTCGTGTCGCTAATGACGTCCCTGTGCTGCGGCAGCACTGGGGCAGTGACGGGTCTCGCGGGCGCGTACACGCTTCTGCTGCCCGTGTACCTCTCGCACTTGGCCAAGTGTCGGGCCGATCTCGACCTGCAGCTGTCGGCGGTGGAGCGAATCGTCGCCGACACTGCAGTGCCGCAAGAAGATTATAAGGATGACTGTGAGTGAATACCCCGATTCTCCTTTCTGGCGAATGATACCTGAGGTGTTTTTGTCCTTGACAGCAAATACACAAAGATTTTGACAAGTTAAAGGTAAATAATTGAAATAACCCTATTTTATTTGACTCTGTGGTAATAATTGTGTGTATGAGTCAACTGCTTAGATTTCGCTTTGAAGCAGCAGTGCTGAAAGAGCATCTCTTTGCGATTTGTATGCGCATGCGCTTCAGAATCATGAATTTTCCGATACAACAGTATAATAAACGGTTACTCTTTTAGCGCTGCTACATTGAACTCTATACAGCGCAGACGTTACCCTCAAGCATTATTACTTAGTTTTGTTTACATCCTGTACATAGTAACATCAACATTTTTTTAGGTGCAATACCATCGGGTTGGCAAAGGAATGGTCGAATAGAATTTGAAGACGTCAGCGTTCATCATGAGCCGTCAACTACATCTATATTAAAGAGTATTAATCTCAAAATTGAACCAGGCGAAAAAGTAAGAGCTATAACAATGTTGAATTATATTTCATACTCCCTCTTTCCTTACTTTCTTAGCCAATTTCCTTATAAAAGGCTGGCAACATTACATACAAAAAAATATATTTACTTTTATTTTATTCCAATCGAGATGGCGATATGTGGCCGTAGCGGTAGTGGGAAGTCGACGTTACTGCTAACGTGCGTGGGCGGCACGACCGTACAGAGCGGGCGCGTGCTCATCGACGGACAAGACATCACCAGAGTCCCACTTCGGGTGCTGAGACACCGCGTCGTGGTCATGCCGCAGGAGAACATCATATTCTCAGGGACGCTCAGAGAGAACTTGGACCCGCTCGGCGTGCACACGGACGAAGAGATTTGGCAGAGCCTCAAAGCCGTCGGCTTGTACGACTTCGTTCACGCTCAACCGGCCGGCTTAGGTGATTGAATGACTCCATTATACTATGTACTTTATTCACGAACTTCGTTCTAATCTACTATTGTCCAGCTACTTTAAAAAGATCACTTAGCAATATTACTTAGAGCAATTCATTTTGTCGTTTCTCTTGCAAAAAACTACTAATTTTGTAAAAGAGGAGTTTAATAATCAATTCCAATTTATTTTGAAGTAACTATTTTATCAAAACTATTCGATTTTTTAACAAAATCTGCAAAAAAATTATGCTGAGCTTTTCCTTTGCAATATTACGACCTTTTAGGCCTGCTGTATTCACTGCCTACATTGGCCTATGACTGTGCATATGCAACTATGACATAATTTATAAACTCAAGCGTACAGTATGCGAATACTAATAATTAGTATTATTAGTACAAGCGTATGGACGAAAATTAACATCTATTATTAATCTTTGTCTATATGTATAATAACAATTATTGCGTCTAAATCATGTTAAAAATCTGATGGCATTGCAGAGTGCGTGGTATGCGGTTGGCGCGGCGGCGGGTGCGCGGGACGCGTGGCGCGAGTGTGCGGGGCGCGCGCTGCGTTACATGCCCGCTCGGCTGCCGCGCTGCTATTGGACGAACCCGCCGCGCCGCTAGACGCGCCCGCAGAGCGCTCGTTGCTCCATGCGTTAGCCGACATCGCCCCTAACACCACCGTCATTACGGTCACGGTAATTATGAAGATTATTTAAAAGTATGTTTTCGAGAACTGTTAAATGTAGTGTGTAATTCTAACCTTTTTTAAAACTAAACCAAAATCCGAGTAGAAACGTCCAAGATTGACATTTTTAAATATTTAGGTACTGCTTTAAAAAAATTTTGGGAGAGGGAACTAACATCGTACAGCTCATGCACAATTTACAAAATAAAAGATCTGTTTAAGGACCTGTTTCATCGCTTACTTATAAAGTTTTTGTTATCAATAACCTATTCAAATGATTCTACATCTGTCAAATAAAGTTGTGGATAGACTATCTGTAAGCGATGAAACAGGCCTTCTGTCGTTACGTGTACTAGCAAATCTGTATTTGCTCATTTTCTTATATTTCAGCATCGCGTATCATCGATCCGCGGCTACGACACGGCGACGGTGCTGGACGAGGGGCGTGTGGCGGAGCGGGGGGCGGTGCGAGAACTGCTGGCCACGCCTACCTCGCGACTCACGCGCATGCTCGCCGCCGTGCATGGACCGGGATAAACAATACGTTATCACTTGTTACTATCCAGCTAAATAAACGTTTAGGCCAGCCGGCAGAAAGATTCGGACACCTGCCGTATACTGCACAACCATCAGAAATTTCTGATAGTATGCTGATTCCAAGACAAAACATATATGATGAAGAGTGAGTCCAGCTGGCGTCCATATTTTTGTGATCAAAATCTTATAACGTACGGCCAGGCTAAAACCGCGAATATCTTTTAAGGAGGTTTACTTACCATGCGTTCTAGATATATAGACCGACCTAGATATATAGCGTGTTTTGAGGTGTTAAGTTCAAAAAATTCTAGTTTATATATTTTTGCACGGGAATAGAGTGATGCCTAATTAGCTTATTTTCAAATTTTGTGTCACTTCTGATCATAGCTTTTTGAGAAAATCAAAATTTAGTGGCCGGTTTTTTTAAATTGTTATAAAGCTTGTGAACAAAAATTCAACTTTAAAATAAGAATGGCATTATATCTAAAACTGGATTTAGAATCTTAGTTAACTATTTTAAACCATTTTAACCCATTGAAATCTGAAATATTGCCAGTTTTTTAAAACACTGTCTAAAAAAATGTAAAGTTTCTGAAATCACTGTAATTAGTCTCAGGACTCCTAAAAAAATTGGACAAAAATTGTGTTAGATTAATCCACGATATTCGGAGTATGCGTGGCAGTCCACGCACTCTCCAGTTCAGTGTTCAGTAACACTCAGTTCAGTGAATGAATCTGACCCAAAACGCATCTACACACTAGTTTCTATCCTACTAACCTCACAAAGGCTAAATTTTAAACTTGGATTGTCTTTTCAGCCAATAGTGATCAAAAAGAAAAATCCCTAAATATCTCTGGAAGTTATGGAGCAAAATAACACAAAATCATTTGTTAGGTTTACCTAGTGGGACTTAAAGTACATATAAAAAGACTCGTATATACCAAAAATTATATACTTTAGATTTTTTTAACCCAAAAACTTAGCGGTTAGGCTTAGGCGGTCTAATATTCGTAGTTCATAAATGACGATAGAACGGATATCTTTTTTTACACTATCTCCATCACATTAGAAAAGGACAGCAACTTTGACTATGATCGCATCGGCATAGTATAATTTTATCATTGAGTGAGAACCGAGGCAATTTTTTGCCGAAGATGCGACTGCGATATATCGCTAATTTTTTTACAATTTAGCAGTAGTTTATGGTAGACACCAATTCACCCGATTCTTGTAGTTACTATTCAAATCTTAAAACCCGAAAATATGAAAAAAAATAGCTAACCTACTTTTAAAACTTTCTTGACTTTTCTGCTTTCTGTATGAATTAGCAAACATTAGTATTATCTAATGAAAACAATATTTGTCTATGGCTATAATGTATTCATAATGTAGTATGCATTATGAATTAAGACTGACTAAACCATGTAACATTTTATTATATATTATAATATGTATTGTAAAGTTTTTTTAAGGGTTAATTACACAGTGTACATATAATATCGATTATTGTGTTTAAATAAAACAAATCCGTAAAATATAGTTTCATTCCAAATTGTATTTCCAATAGAACAACAAGTGCAAACATTGCATTAAAGCTCACATCTCTCGCAGACTCGACGAAACGTCATAAAATTATATCAATACATAACAATTATTACATACAACAATTATTTACGTTGGCACCGATTCATATAGTTAATATAAAAATAATTCGTGTGAATACACAAACGATATAAAAATATTTACTTATACAATCTTACGCGAATATACTTACATTATTTCTAAATTAAATCTCGCCGTCACAACATAAATTCTTTAGCACTTAACATATATAGGTCGGTGTTCTCGCGAAATCGGCAGAGAAGCGGTGGTGAGACGAACTTACAACTCTCTCTTCCTTACGGCGTTTCTCTCTCACGCCATTAGCTAGACAATTTGACAACACTTTGAGATAGGTTTTGGTCACACAGAGTTAAAGTTAGTCACACCGCACAGTACTAAGACTCGGTACGCGTCGTTTCAATCTTTGGTTCGGTTCCAAACCATCACTGTACATATATTACATTTATATACAACTTATTACAATACGTAAGGCACATCTTCCCGTACCCGTAGTTAGATCTGAACGACAATATTATGTGATGTATGAACAGCAAGCCAAAAACCGAAAACACAATGACAATAAAATTTAGAAGTAACAATTCGTAAATTCATAATTTCGACCACGACGTCAACACGACATCAACACGGATGCCCCACAACATGAGGTCGTGCGTTACAACGCATCATCGACATTTGAACATCAATAGATTGCACATAAGCATATATCGACCGAAAGATCGATACTTACTAGCAGGCGCGCACTAGCGACTTTTGTCACGGTGACAAAGGTCGCTAGCGCGCGCCTGAACTAACATTTGAGTATTAAGGTAAGGTCTGAGCCCGTCTTTGCATAGTGGTGCCCCCAATACGGACGTAAGCTAAACTTCGGAGGGCTGTAAAGTGAAAATTATAATATACTTATATTAGCTGCCAACCTGACGAGCCGCCCGTCGTTGCAAAACACGTTGCATAACTAGTGCTCGTGCGCACTAGTGATTTTTAACACCGTGCTTATGAACCCATATAGCGGTGCATTGGACATGAGATATTTTATGTATCACATGTTTAATGATAAACAGAAAATCACTAAAGCGCGCTAGCACTTACGGAGTATTTATTCCAACCCGTCAAGATATCTGTACACTCAAATACATCAAAACGTAGCAACTAATGCCTTGACTGGATTGTATATATTTGCTACAGTTTATTTTTCAAAACAATGTTTAAAATTGGCGTTACATTACTTTAATCCTGTCAATCATAGTTTTGTATTTATTATAACTTCGAGCCCGCACTTACAACTATCACACCTACATAAAATATTTGCATTATAAGGCACATAGAGGTTACATCATAAGTTTATCGACTACGCCTTATCTTCTTTATGTAAGCAACGCAAACCTGTGCGTATACGTCTCACAGTGTATTGGTCAGAGCATATATAACCAAATAAGTCATCTGACTTGCATGTTTGCGCCGTGTACCTATGCGCCGCCGCACGCACACAAAGTTGTTAACTTCGACTGGCACACTAACAAAACACCATGGACTCGTTCATATGCGTGCGGCGGCGCAGTTACTGTGGCAAGCATATGCAAGCCGCACGCGGCCCTATGAAGATGAACTACTCATTTTTACATAGTCTGATATTTGGGGGCGGGGCTAAGTGCGGCGCAGGGGCAGAGTTAGACTCACTGCCGTCGGGGGCGGCGGGGCGGGGTTATGTGGGCTCGCGTTTGACGGTGGCGGCAGCGGCGGCGGCCCGCGCCTCGTCCGCCAGCCGCTCGGGGCTCGTGAGGATGTCCGTGGTGGTGCACAGCACGCGCAGGGAGTTTAGCACCGCTGTCGAACACATAAGAAAGAATACAGTTATTTTAAAAGTGTAAAACTGAAGTGAGTAGATGAATTCACTGACCTCTTTCATACAAGTACGCTGGACCTATGACAAGCCTACCCATCAGGCAATTTGATTTGTGCCATTTTGGCGCTGATAACGGAGGTGGGGGATTGTAACTAATAATAGAGATGGAAAAATAAGCTAAAATATATTAATATTATGACGTGAATGTAGACGGCGAGAATTAGGTAAGGTTTCTATAGATAATAATAATATATCTGCAATACTTTAACATTTTTTATTACCTACTTGAATGAAGACACAGTTATAACTCACAGATATAGATATAAGTTTTGACTATTGAATATCATTGTTTTCGTTCATGACTAAGTGGTCATTTGCAATTTATATCAAATATAGTTCTTTTCCCAGCCACCGCGGGGCTTAATATCAACACAAGAGAAAGCTGGCTTTTGTCGTCGGTCCAGTGTATTTATATGGAGGTTGGTGAGATGGATTACATTATTTGTGCCAATCTTGAATATCAACGATCGGTTGCGCATAAGTTTCTGTGAGTAGCCACATAACGCTATCGATATTATTAACGAAAGCAGAATATATGTATTATCGATCTCTTGTTTACCTGGTCTCATCTCGACGAGCGAGCAGTGCTGCTCGGCCCACAGCAGCGTGGTGCGCACGAGGTCGGCCGCGCTGCTGCACGACGCGCATGCGCTAAACGACTCCACTAGCGCCGCACTCACCACGCTAAACTGAGGGAACGGTTGAGGAAATTCTCGGGTTTTTTAAATATGATTACTTTTGTAGGCTAGAACCATAATAGCCATACATATATACAGACCAAGAATTATAATAGCTATTATGATAAAAATAAAGGTGAGACGTTTTACGTCAGTTCCATCCATCATTTCATCGCGTCGTGGCAGTCGTAGATATAGTGCAGTTTCACCTTAAGGATACTTCCAGACAATATTTGTCTAACAGGGATTAATCTTTGAAACGTTAATATTGAAATATAAAATTAAAGAAGTTTACAATCTTCTATCATTTGATGTCAACTAATGTTGAATAATAAACCGTATTTAATATATTGAAACACAGAAGTGAATATGCTTTATGCATATAGTATAGGCGCCAAATCGATACATAACCAGTTGAAACCTACGACATTTGGTCGGAATATGTCAATTCTGTGTAAGTCGTGATCTATCGCCTGACATATAAGCGATAAACTTAGAAGCTGGCTGTTTCAACTTTCCCTGATAGTACGCTAGCATTTTTTTAGCTAATTGTCCGTTAAAAATAACTCGGAACGGAATTTTACATAAATTTTGTAGCAGCTTTCAGCAGAATACGGATGGTGTATAGCGTTTATAGAGTACTAGCTTTTTCTCGCGGCTTCGCTTGCTTTCGTATTTTCATACAAACTTTCAACCCCTATTTCACCCTCTGGAAGTAAAATTTCATAAAACGCTTAAACACGTATTCA
>JAOTAV010024377.1:0-21964 GCA_026546445.1 Cyclargus thomasi
TCTGTGAGGCCGTTGTATCACTCCGGTCGAGCCGGCCCATTCGTGCCGAAGCATGGCTCTCCCACGGCAATGAGCATCCGTATTATATGTACTTGAGATTGAAAAATGTCTCATCGGTACACGCCTCCACTGGGATTCGAACCTGAATCCTCTCGAGTGCGAACCAAAGGTCTAACCCACTAGGCCACTGACGCACTAAAATATTCCCTATTTATATTATATATTTTTTGTCTATAGGTGGAGAGCACAGGAGAAAGTCCAAGCGAGTCTCCCGGAAAGTTGCTCGTGCGCAGTAATCTCACTTTAGACCTTGACGACTTGTTACGTCTTGGGAAGAGAAGTCAAGTCGAGGATGACATAGAGTGAGTATTGTATATTATAAACTATGTAGCCAACTTGTTGAATTATCCGACCGAAAATCGCCGCAACAGATAATAATTTGATTGGTGTGCCGAGAGAGGTTAACATTTTAGATTTTCTTTTTTGATCTGTCACTTGTTTTTCTTTGCGTTGCGAAAGCACATAGAATTATAAAAAATATAAAACTTTAACTGCAAGTTTATTAGTAGAAAAAAATTTAGCATTTTTTTTTTGCTAAGATAAACATAATAATACAATATAGGGAGTTTAAGCATAGAATCTCATTAGCCAATTTATCTTAACTCTAATAAAAAAACGTAATATATTATTACAACAGGAATCTGATTGAGGACATATCCGTTCCTAATGTTACTACCGAGCCGCACAGCGAGCAGAATACCGCGGCTACCGTCAAACAAGTCGCAAACGAATCTGAACAGTCTGTTTCGGGCTCCGAAAGTAAAGAGAACGATTAGTATATAGGCATTGAGCGGAATATAACGGATGCAAACAGGTACTTTTTGGTTTTGAAAATAAGGATCATCCATAAAGTACGTCACACGTAATTTTATCAACTTAATGTCGAAATTTGAAATATTAGGGTGGTTTAAATTTTTATATGAAAATTGCAAGGAGGGAAGCATTGTCCAAAAATCGTGAAATTATTGTGACGTACCTTATGAATATTCCATAGCTATACGTGACGAAATTGATACATAGGCAATATTATCTTTTAACATGAGCGTGGTCTGTGGAACGGCCAACAGATATTGAATATCCCACAATAGATTTGGTAGTTGTTGTAGAAGTTGGCAAATGTTTCGCAAGAAAACCAGAACTTTACAACAATTGTAATTAAATTTATTATGTCGTATACGTTGTACGCGAAAGTGCGGACGCACGACCGTAAACTACAGTAAAAATATATAATTATTTTGTTTGCTCAAACATATCTTAATGCGTTTACTTAATACTTATAAATATTGTAATGTCACAATGTATGTGTAATGAAAATAAATTATTGTAAAGTTGTTATTTATAGTTATTGGCACAAAATATTTTTTTAAGTAGCTTAGTTGAATTGTAGCGCGTCTATTCACAAATTCCATGGTGCTACTAATCGTTTAGATTGTACAAGATATTCAAATATAAGATATAAATAGCAAATATAGTGTCGTCAAACCCTTTAGTTTTTTGTTTCGTCTCTCAATTTTGACAATATGCAGGGTGTAATAGTACCAAGTGATAATAATATGGTGTTTAAGGCCCTGTAAGTCGCTTGGACAAATCGCAAAAATTTTTACCGCTGCCACATTCGTGCCCAACTCTATACAGTGAAGACTACAGGCCCTTAAAGCATGTATTTTCACGTTGATTTTCTACATCCTGATCCTGGTTGGAAAATATTTTGGATGAAAACATTGACACATAGTACCTTCTTTTTCACATTCGACCGTAAAATCGTTTACTAAGATTTCATATGAGATTTGTACATGTGACCGTGAGCAACGCTAGGTGGCGCTTTACAAATCTTGTATAAAACCTTAGTAAACGCGAAACGCTTTCACCGTCGAATGTGAAAAAACACTCGCACTTGACATTCGTGATTAGTATCGAATTCCCTGTTAGTACCTTTATGCGTGCCTCGCGCTTCGATCGAAATTTAGAAGAAATCCGTCCTCTCTTATTAATATTGTAGCTCTAAGCAACTTACATTATTGGCACAGTTCTTATTTTCATCTCTGTACAAAATCATTAATTTTTATGGATCATTATGCATAATTAATGATGATGTAATCGAGTTTTTTTTTATTGGTTTATTACTTATTAGTTTACTGAAAATATGTTAAAATATCTGTTAATATGTATAATATGCTGCGATTCTTTTTATAAATCTTTATTACATAACACTTTTTTTGAGCCTGTGTTCTATAAAGTATAATAAAAGCTAATTTTGTATTTATTTATACGAATGGTGCAATAAAATAAAGACTGAGATTTTGTTTTTTATTTTCTAGAAGTGTATAAGAACATTTTAGCAATGTTATCATATCCGTTGTTTGATCGATTTAAAATTAGAAATGAAAGTCAGGAGACGCTAATGAAAAATATATTTCTTCCTTACATTTTACCTTTAAATTTATACGCGCAAACAGTTATATTTATAGCGTTATTTTACTGAATGCCGAAAACGGTCATAATTCACTTTTTTTTAAATATTTTAGTAGAAAAGCAATACAAAAATATATGTCTTTATACATACCTATTTAAGTTTTATAATAAAATAACAAAAATTTAACTTTGTGCAAATAAACTTTGAACATCGCAAGCAACAAATCCATAACATACTAGTTTAAGGGTCTGTTCCACCACTCACAGATAGTCTATCCACAACTTTAGCTGACAGATTTTAATGGAGAATTTGTCAAAACCCTTATGGATAGCCTAACAGAAACTTTATCAGTAAGCGGTGATACAGGCCCTTATAATTTAATTTCTATGTTAAACTTAATGTCATTACATAAAATTTGAGCGTTAGAAAAAAAAGATAAAAAATTTCTTCACTTATCGCTAATTTTAGGAACGATTCAGTCTGTTTTATTGGCATAATACTGGTCTTATCATGGTAAGTTTTTACTTTTTTGTATTTAGAAATGTTGATAATAATTTTGTACGAGCCTTCCCCTGCCTCTGCCGCATAAGTTATTGTGATCGAATCTTCTGTGAAACCCTAAACTGGAGCCGGCCATGAATTCGTCCGGCGGTAGCAGCCCTACGTCCCTCGTCGGGTACTCGTCGTAGCTGCGTACGTCCGGCGAAAAACTACGTTCAGGCTGTAAGAAATGAAAAAGATATTATTTAAAAAAGTAAGTGATTAGTGTGACACACGGCTATCTTCAGATAGCCATCGGGACTAAAACTTAAAATCGTATTAAAATTATTTATTTTGTTTGTTATGCAAGAAAATTTTTACGCTTTGATTTTATGACAACAGCGTTAGAATTTTTCAGCAACGGGCCTAATAGGATAATCAAAAATCGAATGGCAAAATACGATTACCTCTTCCATTATAATTGTAAAGAAAGATACAGCTTTTAATTTTTAATTCAGCTACCGGTCGAGTGTGGCTTCGACTGCACGACACCGCACTTTCATTTGTTGAACTTCAAATCACATCATAAATGTTCTATAGGAAATGCAATGTCGTGTTAGAGCAGTATGGTGTCGCGTTAGTGCGGTTTCACCTTCACACTGTTTATCAGTGCTTTTTTTCCTATATAATATCAACTCACTTTGTTTTGTGTTAATAGCCTCACGTTCATTTTGGAGCTCATGAGGTTCCGCAGTATGTTGGGACTGAATGTTTCGAAGGTCAACCCTGAAATTGTAATTCCTTTATTTAGACACCGAAATAAGACTTTCATGATGCGACAGCCTGGAGCCGCAAAATATTTCGCACCAAAAACGTATTAATCCGCTCCTGCCCCCTTAGACAAGTAGCTAGCGAATATCTTTAACGAAAATCGCGTTGCGTGTTTATTATGTATGGGATTAATATATTTGAACGAAAATTCACGTAGTCGTCGTTTGAAAATGTCTATCCCATACAAAACACGCCAAGCAATTTTCGTAAACAATATTCGCTTGTCACTTGTCTAGGGGGACTGTTACTTTAAAACCCTGTCCAAGTTTTATCTAAATCGATTAAGCAGTTAATTAGTAAAGATATTAAAACGTACGTTCACCGAAATATCCACCCTTTTTTTAGTCTCGTAACCCAGTGGGACGGACGACCGGCTTGTCATTAATTGCCCATCTGATGCATCGAGCATATTAGTTGTTAGACAATCAAGTGATCAGCCTTCATTATTCTCGAAATTAAACATGGAAATAACACGTTTTCAACGCTAAAGTTCAACTCTCCGTCCTTACCACTAGGCCAAAAAGTCGTTGAGGTACACGGATAGGATATATTGAGATACTTTTTATTCCAGTTAAATCAGTTCCTTAGAGATTATACAAGAAATTTGATATTGCACGACCTAGTTAAATGACAGCTAAGCCGGGGGTAAAAGCTAGTAGGCACAATATTATTTACCTGGGGGCAGCGAAATTTCGATCTCGGAGGAGTGCGGTGCGTTGTGAGCTCCGCGCATGAAGTCACTTGAGCATGTACTGTCAGAATCTACCTACACACAGTACTACATCTATACAAATAAATTAAATTAGATTGTCTGTTTGTGATGTTGAAATAACCATTACGTAAAGACGCGTACAAAGTTGCGGACATGTACGAAATATGATGCTGCCATCCACCAAAAAGAAAGATCTAACCTAATATGATTATAAAATCCTATCATATGTGATAGGTAGAGATTTGGACTACATGTTTCTAATTATTTTGAGAAACTGTGTTAGGAACCTCATACGAGTCTATTCTGATAGCATAACATGTATACAAAGTAATAACACTCAAAATAAATTGGGAATAAGGTTGGAACCATAAAGTCTTTTGTTTTTTAAAAAAAGAAAAAGAAATATTTTACTTACATTGAGTGAGACTGTGGATGTTGGATGGAAGGAGGTTTGGCCAGCAAGAACTTTGTTCCAGTCCCCATCTGATGTTCCTTGTTTTAGGTGAAGCCCATCAACCACATCACGATCTGGAAATAAATATCTTGAATTTAAGCATAATATATACGCGTCATAACCAACACAAGTAACAATAAATTGCAAGTTTTTTAATCTCCGAAATTAACAAACATTTTTCCATTTGTTCTTTAATGATTTAAAATCAATTTCATATAAAAAATCTAATTGATACTGCACTTTATTGTTCTGGGATTTGCTTTTGGTCTTTTTTTTGCAATCCACACTAATATTATAAATGGGAAAGTGTGTTTGTTTGTTCTTTTTTTCACGTCGCAACAGAGCAACTTTATGACGTGATTTTTTATGTGAAGTTAGTTGGGGGGCTGGTGAAGGACATAGGGTATTTTTTTCCGGAAAAATATATGGTTCCTAAGCGATAAACTATTTGGCACAAGGGAGTTGGGGGCATCATCTAGTAGAATATAATAAAGTGTATGTATACACAAAAATTATTCACAAATGCTTTTTCAAACATTTTTACAGTTCAAAAGAAATACATACCCAACCAAACCTCAACATGATTTATCCACGGTTCAGATCTCATAGTCTGATGTAGATTTGGTGGCATAAAATTATGCTCTATATACTCTTCTTCAATATTGAAGTCATAACTCTCTGGAATATTCTGTTGAACTATATCCTCCAGTGCGGGTTCTGACTTGGCACCTTCATGCTCCTTGGCTGCCTTCAACAGCACTTCTAAGCGCTCATGTACACAAGCTTTCTTTTTATTACTTTGAATGCCTTTAGCTTCAGACAATGTAAATGAGCTTACATTTGGTACAGACTTTGTAACAGTAACAGGCCATATATTTACTGGTTCCAGCCATTGTTGCGATAAAGCTTGTTTTGTGTCACATACTTCTTGTTCTAAAAATAAAGATGTTTATGAAAATCAAATTAAAGATGTAGTTATATGTAATCAATCTAACAATTAGAATAAAACATTTTAAGTGGTATTATCCACTTTGAATTTAATAGCTTTGCAAGCATTAAATTACTTTGCTTAGAAAAATATTCATAAATAATTTTATTAATAGAATACTTATATCCATACCTTTTTCTGGTTCAAAGAAAGCAACATTCAGAGGATCAGCTTCTGGACTTTCACTGCAAACCTTATCAGTGACAATGTATGTCTCATTTAATTTGGTTCTGAAAATATATAAAGACAAATATAAGATAATGCCTGCTTGTATGGTATTCAAATTAAGAAACAGGTTTAAACCTAATAGCCATAGGCTTATAAAGGGAGGGGGGTGTTGCTGGGCCAGAATGATTTGTTGAATACCTTTATGCCGGAGAAAACCTGCGGGATAAACGAGTTTTGGTAGATACTAGTTACTAAACATAAGTTAAATGGGACTTAGGCCCCCCTAGCTATTTAAAAAATCAAACTTTATAAATGGTATCAGAAAACAGATAGCCCTGAATTAATTATAAATAGGCAGTATACTGTACAGGCCTACAGGCGGTAGCAGCGTCTTATCCTCTGGAAATCAGAAGTAGTTACATGATGCAGCAAAACTTTAATTTTCCTTTTCTGCAGGGTTGCCTGGAAAAGATTGCAATAAGGCCGCCATTGCCCTCATTCGCCTAATTACTTTAAGTTTAATTTTTAGTACTTTTATTGTATTTAATTGTAAGGCTGCCAACAGCTATAATCTTTTAAGAATGTACACGTTATTTTTCTAATTTCAATATAAGAGTTTCATGCAGACTAAGCAAATTCTAACTAATATACTAAATAATCTAAGCTAACATATTATTATTATTTACCTCAGTGATGTTATTAACTTCTCTTTCTGCTCTTTTTTGTTACTGATAGGAGAGTTCAGTTTCCAACAATTCTGTTTTCGATAAAACTTTAAATTATAAATTGCTGTAAGATTAGCAGTTGTTTTACAAGAAGTCATTTTATTTGGTAACATGAGCTTGTTTGTGGCTGTTATGCTGATGTGATGGTAAAATATTACACTAGCTTATGAGAGAACATTTATATTAAATAATTTGATAAAGTTTTGCATAAATTTAATAGCAAATATTCAGTGATATTCAGTTTGGAAACTCATCACAACATAAATATCCCAATACAAAGGGTATGTATTATAGATTACTACGTACTACTGTATGTATACTAAAATGTTTCCCAATTTCAAAATTCATTTTTTGTTGTACCCGCTGTCCCCGCATGATAATCATAAACATAGATGAAAGGTATTACTAAAAGGTGATCATAAAGGCACTCTACACGGCGGGGACATTCCGCAAAGGTGACCTCTACGGAAAGTTAGTTGGTCGGACAATTTTGCGCGTTTTTGGGTAATTAAATGATAAACCGGGCCTTATAATATCTTACTATATTATATAATTCTTCTGTGAGTGTGAATGTCACTGAACTTCTCTTAAAGGACTGGACCGATTTTGATGTAATTTCGTGTGTTTAAGGGGATCTGAGAATGGTTCAGATTCACAAAATAGCTCGGCTGGACAACGTCTGCGGGGTCAACTAACTATTTTATAAATTAATAGTTAAGTTTTAAGTGAGATTAAAAAAATTTACGCGGGCAAAGCTGCGGGTAACTGCAAGTAAGGGACATATACAAAGAAAAAAAGAAGAAAAAAAAAATGCGGGAAAAGTAATATTTATCGCCTCAGGACATAAAAAACCAGCGCGGGATACAGATTTTTATATTTTCTCAAATACATATAATTTAAAAAACACACGATATTGATTTTTGCGAAACAATTTTTCTCCATTTTATAAATAATTATATAATCAAGCAGTATCGTGAAATATCGCGGTGTTGAGTGTTTAAGTTTTATTTAATTTTGTATGAACAAGAATACTATTATTAAATATATCGATTAAATGCTAATCTGTAAAACATACCAAAAATATGTATAAATAGGGGGAAATCTATATAAATGGCAACACTGCTGCGCTCATTTGTTCCCGCAGGCTGGCGGTTGGATCCCGCGGGGTCATGTTTGTTCACACGGACCAACCGTTTGTCAACAAGCTTCTACACGGTGGATTTTTATACAAACCAAACCTTTGTGTGATGTTTGTTCCGGCCGTGTAGAAGGTCCATAATAAAAACTTTTAACACGTAAAGCACTTACTAATCCATACAATATCAAGGGACCATAAAATAAAGGGACTATTTTACTATGCAATATCAAGGGGCGTTTACCCTTCCAAAGTGTGCTGATTGGTGTACTCCCTTTCTAATATTAATATTTTATTTAACCGTTAGGAACCGTACTACACTCTCTAGCTAGACTCTGGGCTGGGAACTAACATTTCGACATAGGTGAGTAGGTGACATCTGTCCAGTTGATATTATATAAATAGAGCGTGTATCAGTCTTGAACGACGGTTGATTCGTCGGAACCCACGTTTATTTCAACGGTCTTCATTCAAAATGTAGGATTACGTTTCGCGTCTTTGCAAATTTTGTTTAAACAAAATTAAAAACACAAAAGTCAACGTCAAATGTCATGTAATTTGACTTTCTTTTGATTGTTGAAATTGGTCGGATGTTGCGGTTTGCTGGCAAAACCGATATGTCTTCTTTAAATTTAAATCTTTTAGTGTGTACTGTGCTATGTGTCCTAGTTTCATCAAATACGCAAACAGTTCATAGACGTTTTGAATATAAATACTCATTTAAGCCCCCATATTTAGCCCAAAAAGATGGATCGGTGCCTTTCTGGGAATACGGTGGAAGTAAGTATTGTTCTATGTATTTAAATGCTTTGCAATTGTTGTAGGTCCTAAAGTAGTTTTTTGTAAGACAGTATCACGTCGGTTTTCGCTTTTTTATCAATGTTTTATCTTATGAATTAATAAAATAGGCTCTTGTTGCGATTTTATGACAGCGACACGTCAGTGAAATCTGTCAAGTCCGACAGAGATGAATGATAATTTCAACATGCGGGTGCGAGCAGGACAGCTAACGTTATATTCTTGTTTAGTTCCACGACATCACTCGTGGTTCAAAGCAAAACTGAAATTTAAAGTTTATTTGCCGTACTTATGCAGATATAAATGATCATATTACAGATTCAATGCTCCTGAGTATACATTTTTTCCATTTTTTTAATGTAGAAATCAATATCATAGAAGCAGTCAATGATTCAACCCAGGGTGTTGATGAGAAGTATAACTTTGGAGCTAAAAGAAACATTAAATTGCATACTAACCATATTGGACGTTACTTTTAAATGTTAGAAATCTGTAAATCTATAACATTATATTTCATCTAGTAGTTACACTTTTATTCAATAGATACATAAAGTAGTCCTATAATAAATTAATATTATAATTACAATCTTGTTCGAAATTGAATTGATAAGTCCGAATTTTCTCTATGGTAAAGGCTCCTTGTAAAAAGAATGAAAATTCTTTTACCTAGAGCAAGTTTTATGTTTGATACTTACTGATTGTGAGATACTGAGGCTGACAAACAAATGCTAAGGTGTCTTAAAATATACCCTTTGCACATGTTTTTGTTTTTGTAAAATAAGCCTTGTCAAAGCACCTATCCCCCTCCCCCCTTTCTGTAAAATTGCAGGGCTTTATTCTCAACTTTGCCCATTTTTTAACTACTGCTAGTGTCTAGCAGGATTTATTTTATTAATAAGTATTTTATCTTGCTGTATCTGAAAAGTGTAACAAAGTGGATTTAAGACACTGCTTCATATGACAAAATTATTTTTGTTGGCATGGCAACTTTATAAAAAATGTAAAGTTTTATTTGAAATTCCATGCCAAGTTATTTTGATCAGACTTAGTTAACATTCCCTATATATTGTACGTTCCTTGTACTCATGTATAAAAATGCATGCTAAAAACTTAATTGTGAATTTGATCTAATGCTGACTGAGATATAATTGTCCTACATTAAATAATTATGATTATGACTATGTTAATTATGTTGGCTACATAATAATAGCATATTTATTTCATAGTCTGCATTTTAGTAGAAATGTGAGTCATTAAATTTTGCTACATCCTCTAATTCTACAATTGAGGCTATCATGTTACAATTTCAAATAGTTTTGCTATATACATAAAATGTTATAATTTTTTAAACCTGACCTAGATACCTGCAATTTCCTGACCCCTTAGACAAGTGTCAAGCGAGTATTGCTTATGATAATCACTGAGAGTGTTTTTGTATGGGATTGACATAGACGAACAAAAAGTCACATGATCCAGTTGAGCTTGAATATGTCAATCCCAAAACAAGTGAAGCGATTGTCGTAAATGTTAATCACTTGCCACTTGTCTAGGGGGGGCTAGTCAGAAATAGAATAGTAATATTAGAAAGGTATTTTAATGTATATATTATATCCTTATTTCTAAACAAAGCTAAGTATTTCATCTACCTATTAAATTCAATTTTTCTTGAGTCTTATGATACACAGTTAACTACATTCCACATATTATTATTTGACATCAAAAGCAGCAAGCAGGCCAAGTAGCAATTAATACAAACATATAATTTTTGTTTATAAAATATTTTTACATGTACTTGAATGTTGCATTATACTGATAGCTTGATGTTTTCAAGTTCCAGTTGAAAGTGTCGGTAGTATTTTGTAAAGTATGATTATCACTAGGTTATATAAATTGTTCGGTTGATATATATTTTTTTATTATATGTTTATAGGCTCATAACACAATTATATATTGATATTATGGTATTGGCATAATTGTCGTATGTCTCTTAAGCTGTAACGGATCTCTAAAAAAGATCCTCCGATTTTTTTAAAAAATATATGTAAATAGTTTTTTGTATCCATCGACAGCAATTGCTTTTCATCGCATGCATTTTCATTTTTAAAAAAATAAGTTAATATTTCTGAGTTTTTGGCCTCTTAGGAACCCTTTTCGATCAGGCGACTATGGAATTTTGGCACCTCTTTCACCCTATTGCTACGCACACTACTGCCCACTGCTGGCAACTTTTTATTCGACATCATGTCGACGACATTTTATGCGAAAAAGGGAGATAATTATTAATTACTATGCTTGGAAATTCTAATAGACTTAGAGATGCATTTACCCTAGGGCCAGAAGGTAGTATTAGGCTATAGCCCGGGGCGTTAAGTCACAAAAGACGGACTAGGGGTGGCCAACCCGCCACTAGGACTATGGGGACTTAGGACGATGAGGTGAAAAGTTACAAGAGCCGGGGGTGCGCTATCTTAAAATACGCCCCCGAATAGACTACAGAACATAACCCTAGGAAGCGTTTACTTACTGAAAAGATAATCTATCAATCAATAAAAACCCATAATATACCCAAGGCATCGAAATTATCCAGCCACAATAAAGATATGATTAGATAGCTATTGGCAAGAGCGTAATATAACCACCTCACAAAATATTATCGATTCTCAATTGAAATTATCATGTCGCAGGTATAGGGAAATTTTCAGCGGAAACCTAAAGAAGGGAGTATGTTTAAAGCCATTGAGGCGAGAATAGAAGTAAACATTCATGATATTATCAGCTTTGCACCAATAATCATTTGTTTATTTTGGATAATTAAACCAAACTTGATTAAATCATGTATAATCAAGAAAAAATAATACACACGACTGCTTGTCAGTTCTGTAGCTCTACCATAAGTTTGAAGCAATAGTATTTGTCGGTACTGGATAGAGCGACTACGTACATTTTTAGTATGGCAAAACTTTAAACGCCTTTTACGGACACTGAGGCACTAAAATTCCCATACTAAAATTTGCGTAGTCGAGTATCGATAAATTCTATTCTTTCAAAGTTACGTTAGACCTAGTTCTAATTAAACTTGCTTGACACTCTACCGCGTGTCAAGAAACTTCGCATTACGAGCTGAGATTAAATGAATCACGGCTAACTAATCTCGGTACCATTTCTTTACTTCTTTTTTCTATGTATATATACAATACGCGTATTGTATTCAGAAAAACAAATACAGTGGACTTCCGATAATCCGACAAAAATTTTGCAGGGCAGTGTCTGAACTGATCTGACTGATCGAGTTTGTCGGATTATAGAGCTCTACCTGAAACCCCCTATAGTGAGTCCCTTGTAACCCGTGTCTAATGAAAAGATTTTAGAGCTAGTTGACGGACCTACGACATTTGGTCATAATAATATGTCAATTTATTCAATCAGAGCTTTATCTCCCAGTCTTATCAAAAGCAAAAGATTGTTGTAAAATGTGCAATTCTCTTCAGCCTATTTAATGTGTCGGATTACAAGGGGCGCCGGAGTAAACAAGGGCCGGATTATCGGGGGTTCACTGTAAAATAAATTTTCAGATGCAATCGCGTCGGGCGAGAGCGTGCGTCTAGCGCCGTCGCTCCGGAGTCAGAAGGGCGCGATATGGACCAAGAACCCCATCAACTTCGACTGGTGGGAGGTGGACGTCATGTTCAAAATCACCGGACGTGGCAGAATCGGCGCTGACGGGCTGGTATGTTTTAAAGGGGAAAAAAGCCGAAAATGGAGCTGAGGGTACACGTTAAAATTATCGCCTTATTATCGATTAAATTTATCGCCAGCCCCAAAAAATCCTTCATAAACTATTTTTTTTATTATATTAACGATTGAAAGATCGAAAGATAGAACTACAAACAACTACAAATATATCTTCTTCTGTTTATAAAGAAGGTATAGTTGTGAGGAAATGCGTTAAAGCGATAACAAATTAATATTTTATTACGCCACTAGCTGTCCCGTGCCAACTTCATTGAGCGTTAATGTTAAAGACGTCAACCCTTATTACTGGTTTGCACATATTAAGTTGATAAGCAGTTAACTAAATTTTAACTTAACTTTAAGTTTATTAACTGCTTGTAAACACAAAATTTTGTAGCAAGTGGCAAGTTAAGTCACTTAAAATTAAGTTAAAATTTAGTTAACTCCTTATCTACGTGTAAAACAGACGTTACTGTTATAGCTAAATCTCAGACCTACGTATTTAATATCCATATCAAATTTGGTAAAAAACCGTATAGCCGTTTTGGCTTTAAAAAGTTACTAACACGGCGCCACAAAAATGTTATATATAAGATGACTGTAGTATCATAAATATTTGCCTCCAGGCGTTCTGGTACACGACGCAGCGCGGTGAGTACACGGGCGACGTGTTCGGCTCGTCCGACCGCTGGAACGGTCTGGGCGTCATCTTCGACTCCTTCGACAACGACAACAAACACAACAACCCTTACATTATGGCCGTCGTCAACGATGGCACCAAGAACTTTGATCATAAGAGGTAAGATAGGCCCGGCAAGTTCTGATCAGAAAATTCTGACACGCTGAAGTTACCATACAAAAACTTATTAGAAATTTCGAATAGTATGCGGGTACAAAGCATATGAATACAGTGCGTTCCAGCGGAGTTTCCGAAATTTCTTTCAAAAATTTCGCATAATGTGCGTCCGGCAGGGCTATATATATGATGTTCGCGAAAGCAATAATTGCGCAATTATTGCTCCAAAATCAAGTTCGTATCATTTAAAAACAAAAGCAATCTAGCTGCAATGGTTCTACTTTCCTATTTTGCGCTTTTAGCATGGATTTTGACACTTTTTTCTTAATTTGACCTTTAGTAATTGAACGCGAGTTTATCGCGATCATTTTTGCCGGCTATTGCTAATTGTTTGTTGATCACAATTTTTACATAATAACCCTGCGGACTTGTTCAGTCGCAAAGCATGTAGCTGTCCGAACCCCGACAGAATTGGGAATCCAATCGGCTCGCTCTCAGTTACAACTTTTGAATTTTGAATCTAAAATGGAAATGATTCGATTCAAAATTCCTTAGGGGTTCAAACAACAGACAGACAGTAAGGCAGCAGAAATTTGCCTACTTGTGTAAAAATGACGTCCTTGCGTTCTTTTAATTGAGAAAGCGAGATAGCAATAATTTTGTCGTAGTATAAGTACAGAAAACATGTTGATATGGACATAATAATGGTCTTGCTGCTTAGACTCTAATGACTAATCTATTAGCAACACAAGGTAGTAATTATTATAAAAATTGTATGAACATGTACTTATTTTGTTTTGCATATACCTTTGCCATTCATCATTTGCCTTACAAAAATCTAGCCAGTTCTAAAAGGAGCCTTTAGTGCCTTATCTTGTCGAGAAAATTCGCTTTTGCTAACAAACATTATGGCTAAAACTGTCGATGGTTTGTTATAAGTATTTTCATGTATTGATTGTTGATGTATGTAGGATTTTATGATTCTAAACTCAAAGAAGGTTATTATACCAACATGTTTATTAATTTACTAACTCCATGTTAAATCGCAATTTTAACGGTAATCCGTTTCGCTATGAACATAATATAAAACTTCTGGAGGTGGTATAGGTACTCGATAGTCGTTATGCATAAAGTAATAAAATTGAAGCGCGGCAAAATCTTTTTATTGATATCAAAGTGTACAACAAAACTGACCTACAGAATGATCAAAGACTTGTTATCGCTCCGTGCAGATATAATTGTTATGTGAATTTATAATTATGTATTATGTCAATTTTCTGGTCGATTTAGTGAATTTATGTTTTGTTAATAAAGTCATCTAATATATACCTAAAATCTAAATATTTCTGATTTAAAATAATAATATAAGTATTGTGTTCAACCGTTGAGGCAGAAAACTGATCTATAAAGTACTATTTTTGAATAAAAATAATTATTAAAATAATTTCATGCAAATTTTCACTTTAATTAATATATGATGTTTTGTGCCGACTTACGGCGACTCAACCATGGCGTGCAAGACCGACGTCCCTTCATATCTATTATCTATTAAGCTTTAATAAACAAACAAATGCTAAAATTAATTAAAAGAAAATAGTGAAGATACAATTTTATACTGTGGTAAGCAACTCTTAAATATTTTATCTATTGACCGATTAAAAAAAGAATTATCTACTAATAGTACATACATAAAAAAAATTAGCAAAACCGGTTCAGGCATTCTGGAGATTAGCGTTTACATCACCTTTCTTTTTTGTATAATAAAACATTTTATTATACCGATATACGTTGTTTTAGGGTAACTATATTTTGATTTCATGAATGTTCGATGAAGCAAGTTTTGTCTACACAAAGCTAGCAATACTAGCTTGACAGGTTACTGACACACTTGCTGCCCTAGCTTCTAAAACTGGCCACGTATATCCCAGGCATGACAGACGATGATGACCCGACCAAATGACATGGTCTGCTATCTGCCCAATGATTTTTTTCTTTTTGTGAAACAACAAATGAGAATATTTAATAATCCAGTGACGGATCAACGCAGCTGTTGTCGGGTTGCCTGCGCGACTTCCGCAACAAGCCGTACCCGACGCGCGCCCGCATCGAGTACTACCTCAACACGCTCACTGTATACTTCCACAACGGTATGTATCATCCATCGAGCATATATCTAAAACAGTGGAAATGTTAGTTTTGTTCGAAAAAAATCTACCCAAAGCCACTCTGCGTTCTGATTGGTCGGAAGTATCGGAGTACGTAGACACAGATCTCTTATTGGTGCGTACTGTCTTAGTCTGTAGTGGTTGGCGGTTAATTTATTAGTGACAAGTCACTAATAAATTTCGGACACGGATAACTCACATTACTTCTCTATTGGTTATATTTTTAATGGTTTAAAAATTTGACGAACTTAGGTCATTAGGTTGAGCTCCAATCGTGTCGAACATTATTAGGTATAATAGTGGCTTGACTTGACATAAACTCGCCATCTGCCCGTAACGTTATAAATAAAAATTTCGGCACTTATGTGACACTTATGTTCGAATTAGCACTGCTAGAACTGTTTCATTTTGCGCCCCAAACTAAAAAAGAGTACATATGCTAAAAATCGCCCAGCCTGAATTGCGACTGAGTCAATCGAAACTAGATCGAAGCAAAATCAGAGGCTGTATACAAAAATATTTTAATCAGTATCCAGAAGCATGTTTAGTTTGTCTGGTAGAGTGTTAAAATGCGACACAATACTGGAACGCATACGAGGCTAATTCGCTGACGTGTATTCATTATTTACACATAGTTGCAGCATTACATCGACTAAGATTTACATATTAGTGTTATGTGCCAGGTTTGACGAACAACGAGGCGGATTACGAGCTGTGTTTCCGTGCGGAGAACGTGGTGCTGCCGCGCGGCGGGTACCTCGGGCTTTCGGCGGCGACTGGCGGGCTCGCTGACGACCACGACGTTGTTCATCTCCTCACCACGTCGCTGCACACCACGCAGCAGCCCGGTATGTGTAGTTGAGTTCTACTCAGTTGTGCGCGCGGCCTTATGTGTGGTTGAGCAGTGGTGTTGCCGCGCAGCGGTTACCGCGGGTCGTCGGCGGCAACGGGCGGGCTCACCGACGGCCACGACGTCGTCCACCTGCTCACCACGTCGCTGCACACCACACAGCAGCCCGATATGTATTGGTGGTTCGACTCAGTTGTGCGCGCGGCACTATGTGTGTAAGCCTTGTTTACTGGGACGCACAACTTAGTTGAACTATCTGAACCATCGAAGAAATTGACACAAAGGCAGTTGACGAACCTAAGTCATTTGGTGGGATTGATATGTCAATCCATGTAAGTTGTAATATCTCCGCTAGATTTGATATGGCTCTCATTTAGATCCGCAATCTCGCTCTGTTTCAACATCCTTGATTGTATATTTGTGCGAACAGTGTTATTCGCATAACCATTATACTGAAAAGTGTATCTATAATTTAATATTCACATTTACAGGCGGCCAGCAAATGAGCAGCGATGAGCAGCAGAAACTGTCTCAAGAATACCAGGAGTACCAGAAGAAATTGGAGCAGCAAAAGGAAGACTACAGGAAAGAACATCCTGATGAAGTATGTCCTAATCACTTAAACTAACTATATATTCTTAAAAAGTATGTTTTATTTTTAAGCCAGTGTTAAATATTTAAAACAGCGATGCTATGTATGTTTCTCTTTTCCTAGGTTCGTGACAGAGACGGCGAAATGGAGGACTGGTTTGAATCGGACGGCCAGAGGGAGTTGAGACAGATTTTCCAGGGACTCGGACAGGTGCAAGATGTTATGAGGGACCTGCACAAGAAAGTTGATGAGGTTGGTTGTAAGAAAATGGAAAAATACACACCTAAACCGCCGACGCCGTCGACGTTTGTCGGCAATATTTGACACATATGTCATCGACACGCGCGAGTACATGTCGCCGACGCTTATCTGTGGCTTAGGTGTGTAGAACGTTACACGTGATATTATAGAAAACAGTAGTTGTCGCAATTAACTTGTATTTATCGTTTACTTATTGTATTTATTCTAGTTTTGGGGCGTTCGCGTTGTTAATTATCTGGTGTAGCCCTGGGTTTTGTCGCCTTGACGACACTTAATATTTTGTGAATCTTTGTAGTTTTAACGCGACATAGTCTGTACATGTAAAACATTGTCGGCAGGTTATCGGTAAACAGATGAACTCTCTGTCGATGTTGACGGCGGTGTACAGCCACACGCAGGGACAGCCGCTACAGCCCGCGCAGCCGCCGCAGCCAGGACAAGTACAGCAGGTCATTCTAATTTTAAATAATAGTTTTTTTTTAAAGAATATAAATTACCATTTATCTATCCAATTAGATAGGATATAAAGCTATCCAATTAGAAGTGACACCTAGTTAAAATACTCAGAAGATGGGCGCAAAAAGTGTTTTGAAAATGGATAGGTTTGACGTAATATGCCATATGAGCCGCACCCACACCAAATGTCAAAAACTGCCAAAACACTTTCCCAAGCTCCACAGCTAGATATTGCTAACAGGAAATAAAAACAATAATAACGCTATTTGCTGCTTATTCGATCAACTTCCTTTTGTATTTTTGTTACTCACCTAACACAGGGAATAACATGTATATGAGCTCTGGCATAATTACATACTTCTGACTTGTTTATATGCTCATATAAAATTAGGACAAAAGATACTCTTTTAGTACTGCTACTTACACAGCAAATTTAATATAAATAACACATGCGTACTCTACACTAATTTATAAAAACTTTATTGTTTTACTCTTAGTATAATGTGCATGAAACTAGTTTCATGCTGCGTTATAACATAGTAGCATAAAGTGTATAAAGCTTATAGCACGAGAATATCGCGAAGCTTATATTTTTCTTTCATTATTTCATAAAAACTTTCAACTCTTGTTTCACCCCCTAAAGGGTAGAATTTCAAAATTCCGGAATTGAAAAATTCTTTATGTGTTGGCTAGTCCATAGGATAATTTAGACGTAGTCGCGGGCAATAGCTAGTGCTCTAAATGCTTTATATTATAGCGTAGTCTGAAACCAGCTTCATATACATACTGTGTAACAGGTTCCCGGCATGCCCATAACCCGCCAGGACTGGGACGTGCTCACCGCTAACAACCAACTGATGATCAACACCATCGCTGAACTCAAGTCAGTATACACACAGCTAAGCCGACTAACCTAAGAAATCATTTACGATTACGTAATCATTTTTATCCCTTCCTACAAGAATTCTTTTAACACAATTTTCCAATATTTTGAAACTAAATGTCACTAAGCTTGATTAATGTGCATCATAAATACGATGTTTAGGTTAAGGTTCATCCATACTAATATTATAAATGGGAAGGTGTGTTTGTTTATTTGTTTGTTTGTCTTCATGTCGCAACGGAGCAACTTTATGACGTGATTTTTTGTGTGAAGTTAGTTGGGGGGCTGGAGAAGAACATAGAGTCCTTTTTATCCCGGAAAAATATACGGTTCCCGTGCGATAAACTTATTTTCACGGAATGGAGTTGCGGGCAACATCTTGTCATCTATGTTTAACCTACAAGAAGTATTGTGTATATTGATAGAAAAATTATGGTTAAAACTAAAAACATTTTATGCCATAGACGCGCTGTGACGAGCCTCATTTTTATACTTAAACTAGATGATGCTGATGATTATCGCGCAGGAATCATACATTTTTTTGATATAAAAAGTACCCTATGTCTTTTTCCGCGACTCAAAGTAAATTTAGGAGACGAATTTCGAAAAATCCCATTTGCCGTAAACGCTGACGGCGGTAGTATTCTTACTCGTCCCCCGCTCTGTCCCACGTTCCTAAAGCGTGGTAAAGGGGTTGTGGTCAAGCTACTTTTACTAATATTGTAAATGGGAAAATGTGTTTATTCGTTTGTTTGTCGTGCCTTCACGTCCTAACAAAGTAACCAATTGAAAAGACGGAGAGTAACATGGGCTCCTTTTGGTTTTTGAAAAGACACCCCGTTTTTGAATAAATAAATTTTTACCAATTGATGTTTACCAATGGAGTTCCACGTGAGCGAAGCCACGAGCTAAAACTAGTAGTAAGTAAAGCTAAAAAGTTTCGATTTACTAAATGATAATAATTATTATTTGACAAATTACAGGGGCTTCATAATCGACGTGACGCGCAAATCTGACGCGATATTGGCGGCGGGCGGCGGCGGCGGCGGCGGCGCGGCGCAGGGCACCGTCGTCAACCCGCAGTTCCTCGCTGAGGTGCGAGACAACCTCAGCCAGCTTAAGAACACACTTGCCGGAGTACAGCAGAGGTATGTGTCACTCAAACTTTATGTTTTTCTGTATATTTATTGTAAAGTTAAAAAGTTAATGCCCTTCCTTGGCAGTTGGGAAAAACTTAAAACGTAAACTCGTAAAATATTTATATTTGGATTTTGGATGTTAATTTAAATCTAAAGTCCAGAGAAAAAGAGGAAAAAATTATTTATAATCCAAATCAATTCTGAAATCACTCATTTTGAGACAACAATTTTTAACTTCCAAATAAAAGAGGTGGTTTCTTAATTCACACAATTTTTTTATTAATTTAATCTATTTATTAATTTCAGGGTGAACACGCCGCAAGCGGCGCCGATGTCGTCTTGTCCGAGCGTGTCGTGCGCCTCCACCGGCATGCTGCTCACGCTGCTTGTTGGTCACCTCGTCGTCATGTTCCTATACGCGCTATACAAGTTAGTATTTTTAAAATGACGCAGCTAGCATGGCCTAAGTAACTGGACATTGTAATTTTCAATTAAGTCCTGGTGGGTTAGCCAAGATGTGAACGTTTCTGCTTCTTAGTAGAATCGCCAAACAAAATGTATGGAAATGGCATACGTGTTCGTTACGCCTTAAATCATTTCCATACATTTGTTTAACGATTCCACAAAGAAGCGAAATCGTTAAGATCTTGGCTAACCCCACTGACGTTAATTTTGGCGGGACCTTAGCTAGTATACTACCAGGGCCACAAGTAACGAAACGTCACGCCTCATTTCTTACGAAAATGTAATGATAATCACACCTCCTCTTATTATTTCCACCGTGATAGTAACAATAAAAATCAAAAACTTAACATGCCTGTAGCTAGTACAAATGCTTACACAAAAGTTATTTACGTATCCGCTGTATGAAGCGTATATCTTAATGCCTATGCCCATGTATGAAGATGATAGGTAATCAAAATATTTATCTTTTTCAGAGAAAGAAAAGAGGCGCAAGCGAAGAAGTTCTTCTGAGTACGTAGATGTGGACACTACTCACTTGCGATATCTTGTAAGCTGTTCTGCATCTGTTTAACATTCTGTCACACTTATATTGTATAGAGCTATATCTTTATTTTAACTTTTTGATACGTTCACATAATTTTTGAACCAATCATGTTCGTAACTGTTAAGTTATATTTTTTTAAATGCCGTCCAGGTTGGTACAGACGTTTATGTGAATCTTTTATTTCCAATGTTGATCAAACAAAATATTGTCTGAGATCAATTTTTTTACGTTGAATTTAGGGACAAATATGTGCATAAAAGTTGCAAAATTATTTCATGGAAATCATTCACGCAGCCTAAATTTTGTCAAAGAAACAAAAATAACAAGAAGACCGAATTTAACCTAATTTTTAATAAAGTAATTCTATCATTAAATGATCATATTTGAATTATAATATTGTAAAAAAATGTATTGAATTTAATATATATAAAACCTGTATATAAAAAATGAAAATAAAAATGTTTCTGTTAGTCTTCCATCTTAGAAAAACTAGGTACTATGCACAAGCATTTCTTGTCAAACTAAATGTTCAAAATCTAACATATACATGTCAATATATAAATCGTAGCAACTCTATATCTATATCTATCTAATATTCCGACTGATTTTATTATGTAAAGAGATTTATCTTGTACTAGATAGGTATCGTTTAAGTGTTGTGAAAGTACTAAATGTAACAGTACATAACTAAACATAGACTAGAATGTGTTAGGAGGGGCGGGGGGAGACGGGGCGCGTGAGTAGTGTGACGTGTATGGGATGTATGTTTTTTGTAAATATAAATGTTTTTTAAATATCTGTCTCTAGTAAATTATATTTGTCACATTCAATCGTTTCATTTATAATCTCCTAAGGTTCCTTTTGTAATGTACTCCACGTAGTTACGTTGATAGTAACATACGTTAGATATATTGTTTTTAGAAATAATAAAAGGAAGTGTTGGTGATTACTATTTTTTAATGGTTATTGCTTGCAATTATACAGTATTTTGACCCGAATACATAAGAGAGAGACTAGTGTTTCATATTTGCACCAGTAGATATAATTCAAGTACCATTTTGACCGATTTTTGGGTGTCTTAATCTTAACATCCTTCTAGAACTTATTACAGGATTCCTTCGTTTCATTAAAATAGTAATTACAATTTTAAATGTCTATAGATATATACATAGTAGAACTTTACTCCATAGGCTTAGTCTTTTCAAAAGGATAGTAAGGGTGGTCGAGCCATTTAAGTTGTGGTAGGGTTCTGTACCCTCTGTCGTAACTCCTCAACAGCTCCTTGTCATCGTCCTGCAGCTGGAAGTCGAATATATC
>JAOTAV010024388.1:0-21964 GCA_026546445.1 Cyclargus thomasi
AACAACAAAGTTACAAGCCTTTAAAGTAGTCAGTTAGAAAGAGAGATCCGATGTTAATTGTGACGTCAAATTCCATAGCTGCATACAAAGTTCATCCTAAATTACGTTTTAAGAGAAAGAGATGGGTAGAAAACTTACATCGCTAATATTTTACTTATTTGTCAACGGAATTCAGAGATTTTTTGTCATTCTGTATATCTTTTAACTCACTATCGTAATAATTTGCATTCAATAAAATTTGTTTTACACGCATATTCCCTATTATGGCTGCAATAGTTTTCATACAAAATAAATAATAATAATAATATCTACTATGCTTATTGCACCAGTAAACACAACACCAGTGGCGTACCTAACTACACCATGAGGGGTACCTCGTAAACTGATGGGACCCAATCAGAAAAATCGGCAAGTTATTAATTGACACGATCAATCAATATTTATAAGCTCTTCTCCTCGGCTACCCTCTTCTGGCATTTTGCCAGCTTTGACATCCTACTGGTACCCCACTGGCACTTATAGTGTTACTTTTTTAAAAGTATCAATATTTTTTTTACCATTTCTTCCAGTTCTTGTTGCTTCTAGAATCTTCTATCGTAGAGAGCGGTAGAACGCAGAGGCAGTGGTGTTAGTGGCTGTTGACTTTTACTTAACAACCAGCTAACCACACTGCCAACGCGGCCAACCATTATTCTTGTTTTGTCTTCTAGAAGATCGCGCGGCTTTTCATATTAAAATGTTATTATCTTTTTATTCATACAAAGTAGAACCATGTAGAAACAATTTTTCCTTATCTTATGTTTCTCTTATGACTCTATTATTGTAGGGTTTTTTCTTTTTATCTTCTTAGTAGTCGTGTGCAGATTCTTAAGATCTTCGCTGCCAGAAATCTGTAAAGAAAGAAATATTCCATTTTAATATTTCAACTTGTCACTTGAGTGCCTTATCTAATTGAGCGTACACTTCTTAAGGCCATCGAGTAGAAAGTAAAATTACAACCTTGATTCATAAACCTTAGTGAAGTAGCTTTTGTTAAAATGAAACCTAATAAGAGTACAGGTTTTAAAGAGATATTTATTTTAGTATAAAGTTAGCCAAAAATTACCAAAACGTTTTAGTAAGGACATTTTGTATATCTTTGGAGCATGGGGCTAAAAAGATGTACAAAATGTTAAACACGGTTATTAAATTTAATTAAATATCGCTGTCAATTTTGGCGATTTGGCGAACACATTAGCGGGAATGTGTTGTGTGCTAAAGCTCGTTTAGAAAAAAAATAGTATAGAACAATATTATGGTTAATTCAGGGTTATCTTAACATAGATATGTACAGTGTACAGGCAGATCTCTGCTCTATCATAACTTAAGCGTTACAGAGATTATAAGATTTGTACCAAAAAGAAAACTAATTGCGAGTAAAATCTAAAAAACGCCCGGTTATTCAAGACGATTCCTTTATCTCTTCTTTAAAGAATCGCTAATCACTGATCACCATATTATGACATGATAAGAGTCAACTTTTGATGTCAAACGCTTATACATCACAATGCTTATATTTCTAAGAGATTCTACAAAGAAGCGAAGTTAACGCACTGGCTGGAAGCTCTGTGTCTCTTTTAGTCTTTGTTAAGGGTTCCGTAACCGTCCAACTAGCGGCCTGTTGTAAATCTTTATTCCTTTAGCAATAAAAATTACATGCAATGAGTTGAAAGTGATCTAAATCATTAGGCAGTAATAACTTCCTCGATGCACTCCCGCTAATGGGCGCACGATCACGAAACAGACGCACTGCCGTTTTCTATTGCAGTCACGCGTTACTTCGTTACATCTACATTATTATGCATCCCACACTATCATATTGCAAATTGATTTCAACACATCATAATCTATACGATCCGTAGATTAGTAATCCGAAGGAACACATGAATCCGATTTCGAATTCTTCTGGGCAGGCTTGGATTTATAAAAAGCCATCTTAGGCCTTGGGCTTTATGCGTCCTAGGGGGCGGTAGTGTCCTACACTCGTAGGAAGTACACAGATTTTGTAAGTCAATGGCTACAGAATAATTAAGTGCCCCCTGACGTTATTAAAATATGTAAGTTCTCTCTGAGTATTTCTGGGTGTATCTATGTATGGTTAACAGAATCCTATTTATTTTTTAATAACGTCTTTGTCCCAAAGCAATATAAGTCATAAACTGGCCTGTAACTGAACAGAATGCATATCTATGTTATTTAAAGAGGTTTAATCAGTTTAATACAGTCGAGGAATCGATTTCCTTGACAGTGCTTGTAGGTAAGCCCCAAAGTAATATCACTTACTTTTATTACGTCATCTTATATGGGGTTCCGCCAGCCCACTTAAGATACGCAATCGACATAATTTTGTCTGCACATTTCTTCGATGTCAACCGGTTTTTCTCGTCATCTCTATTGATCCTAACATGCCAACCTTTTTTTCTCGTGTTTGTCGACAAAATGAGGGATGAAAGTTGTATTCGTTTCAATTTTCTATCGCGCAAATCCTTTATTGCGCATGTCAAAATTATGTCATGTCATGGCAAAGTCACAGAAGTATATATTTTGACGTTAAACGACGTTATGTTTTTGACGTCTAACGTGATTTTGACGTGCGAAATGAAGGATTTGCGCCATAGAACGAACGAATACAACAATTTTCTTGTGTTTTGTTTTTTATCAATTTTTTATGAACCCTTACATGACAAATTCACAGTTTTTTGGGTGCAAGTTTGGAGAAGAGATTGGGCTGGATGAGACGGGCAAGAAATTGGGCTCTCGGCATACGCTTATTTGGGCATAGAGTTATGTCGATATCTACAATTATAACAACGTTCGAGAGAGATATTACGTTGGTTCATCTTAGTCGGGCAGGTGTTCAAAAAGTCGAAGAGCGACCAAACGGTTGGAGTTTAGCAGACAAATTTGGGATAAATGAGATTGTTATCTAAGACTACGACGATTAACCATAAGTATTGGGTTCTGTTTAGTATGAGTTTATATCTAAGCTAAGTTACTTAAGTAGTTGAACATCGTATAAGCAATGACGGATTTACACTTTTTACGCGTGTTTATGCACTTTGTTACTGCTGGTACCTTCGATATCTACTGACTTTCCTAATAACACCCCTTATTGACATACTGCGTCATATTTCAAGTACTCCGTGAAAGATCACGTGTAACGTACTTTATGGATGGTCCCTAAGATACAAAACTTAAAATATATAAAGAAATAAAAACAACGGCTTTGCGTGCATACAGCCGCGATGCGTCCTTAAAAATTCAAGATAATTTCATTGAATATTCGATTTCTACGGCCGATTTCTAACTAATTAGTATAATTTGCTACTGATCTTTAATTTTAATCGTCGATATTTATCTTCGTAGTTCTATTTAGTATTTTCAGCGTTTGTTACTTTTAATTAAAATTATTAGTTTCGTTTCGGTACGTCGATTCATTATAAATAAGAAAGTGTGTTTATTTCGGGCCCTAACATAGTAATTAAAAATGACTTGATTTTTTGGCAGAATATACTTACATGAATGGACGGACGGTGTAACATAATACATGCTGACCAATCATCGAATTCCACGCGGGCGAATCCGCGGATAACAGCTAGTGCGATATACTTTGTCTTAACTCGGGTTTAGCAAGATTATCATAGAAATACTAAAGTATAAATAGACAGATATCCTTTGCCAATCTGCTACTGTATCCTGCGGTAGAGACAAACTCTACAATGGTCGGGTCTAACATAACGCATTTTTTTGATTGAGCGTCCGTGGCCTAGTTGGTAAAGACCTTTGGTTCGCATTCGAGAGGGTGCACGTTCAAACCCCGGTGAAGGCGTGTACCAATGAGACATTTTCCTATCTCAAGTACATAATATGGAGGCTCATTGTCGTGGGAGAGCCATGGTTTGGCGAATAGGCCGGCTCGACCGGAGTGACACCACGGCTTCACAGAAAACTGGCGAGAAACGGCGTTGTGCAGTGTTTCGTTCATTGAGTGAGTTTACCGGTGGCCCAACTTCCCTAATCCCTATTCCCTCATAAAGGCCGGCAACGGACTTGCGACTCTTCAGATGTTGCGAGTGTCCATGGGCGACGGCATTTGCCAGACGCCAGACATCAAATGAGCCCAAACTCGATGGACCGCGACGTTAAATTATAGAATTCCTATGGCCACCTTCTATCTCCATTCTCCATGTTCTGATGTAAATATCGCGTTGTTATCCGATTTATAAATGTATTAAACCAGGAATCGGATGAAAATTTAATTACAAGATTCCATTACGAACAGACATTGAGACACGTGATAGTAATAAATAAACTCCATTCGTCGTAAATTGCCACAAAATTCCATATTAAATGTATGTAATTCCATCCCAAGATATTTAGAACAGACTGTAGAAGCTTGTACCTGAAACCCTTATTTAACTGAAACGAAAGGGTTGGCAGTATATGAACATCAAACGAATAATCGCCACAATACACACTTCCCAAGTTGTTCTGATGGTAATCATCCAAATGTCATGGATTCATTCGTTTAGAAATTAGAATTTTCTCTTAAGTTATTTTAGGATTGTGTTATGCTAAATGTTTTATAAGTTTTTTTAAGGCAGGATCCTAGCAGCCCAGGGGGTTCAGCCAGGACCGAAACGTTTTTGCTTCTTTGTAGAATCGCCAAACAAAATATTTGGAAATGACTTAAGGCGTAAGGAACGCTTATGTCATTTCCATAAATTTTGTTCAACGATTCTACAAAGCAGCGAAAACGTTTCGGTCTTGGCTGAGCCCCCTGAGGTCATCTCGGACGGATTTGTTGAGTTTGAAGTGCCCAGTTTTAGCACAGCGATCAAAAATTCTAACAGCTTAATTAGTGTAAAAGCACAAAAATCAATAATGCTCCAGCTTTCACAGTTTTAGTAGACCTGCCACCCTAAAAAGGTCACTTCACAATATTGCTAACAGCAATTCATTTTGTCATTTTTCTTGTGAATAACTAATATGTTTGCAAAAGAGTGATTTCACAATTAATTACGAATTAAGTAACTATTTTATCAAAACTATTAGGTTTTTTTAACAAAATGTACCAAAACGATTTGTAGAGCAATTCCTTTGCAATATTGTTATTAGGAGCGTTTTAGGTCCCCAGCAGCAGCTTCTCCTGTTTTGCATATCGTTATATTTAGGCTGCAGGTGCTGTCTCCATGTCAAGCATGTAAATGTATGGTTCCAGTGCCATAAACGAATTTTGGCGCAACTTAGTTGCGGATGTCATGTAGTTTCGAATATATTCCCCCCCCCACTCTGTTATATTTAATTTTAGTATATAAATACTATATAATTCTAGTGTGTGTATGTCACTGAACTTCTGAACGACGGGACCGATTTTGATGAAATTGAGTGTGCTAAAGCGATTAAATTTATGGATATTCTATGTCTTCAGAGTGGCTTAAATTTAAAAATCTGCCTGGCAGGATAACGTCTGTCGGACTAGTATGTCTTATTGATGAACTTATATGAATGTCTATTAACACAATCATCTTTCGGTGTGTTATCGTGTTAGTTATCTATGTATCGAGCAATGTGGGACAATCTCGTTATCTCGAGTCAGGAGTCTAGGACTGAGATACACGCACTCAATAAATTTTACATATCTAGATATTTCTTATCACTGTTAATAGTAGCAGTTATAGTTAACGTTTAATTTAATTATGTTATAATTTTCCGCATCAAAGCGCGTTGTGTTGAATATTATGTCCGTCTGAATTGAATTTAGAACTCCTATGTACAATTAGAGAGATTAAAACAGATACATAACGTGGATCTATAAGTAGATCGGGTTATGCCAAACTCTACCGACAGATCACGGAATTCACATGTTCCCACCAAATGACGTAGAGCCGTCAACTGGCTCTCTTTCAATTTCCTCTATTATACAATCAGAGAAGTTGAAACAGATACAGATCGTGGATGTCAAACTCAACTGACAGATAACGACTTACATGACATTGACAAATTCCGACTAAATGACGTAGGTCCGTCAAGTGGGTCTCTTTCGTTTTTCCCCATTATAATTATATTTTTGGGACTTTAGGAACTGAGGCCACTTTAATTTATTGTGCTGGTATTGTCACAAACAACACTGGGGACTCTAATACATCCTAAAGTTCCTACTTAATTTTATGGCAGCCTGTACTGTACGTTAACATATTGGTATTTATCAGACATTAGTCGGGGTGACAATATAAAAAACCGGCCAAGTGCGAGTTGGACTCACGCACCAAGGGTTCCTTAGGAGTAAAGGGCTAAAAATTAGAAAACTTCGGTCTAAAAGTTGAACAAATTTAAATGATCACGGTGTATCAAGTGATAGCGCGACGTTGACGTACTGATGCGCCATCTAGTATCAGCAGGAGGAAACCGTCAAAAAAACGTGTGTTGTATGTATTATTTTTAGTATTTGTTGTTATAGCGTCAACAGAAACACATTTTCTGTAAAAATTTCAACTCTCCAGCTATTACGATTCTTGAGATACAACCTGCAGACAGACAGACAGACATCAAAGTTACAGTAATAGGGTCCCGTCTTTCCCCTTTCTAAACGGCTGATTTAATGATAGGTGTAATGATTATTATTTTTATTCTATAAGTTGAGCAAATTGTAATGAAATATTAAGATTACAAATTTATACTGGTTTAATTTTCAAGTTGTAAAACAAATTACTAATAACATTCAAGGTAAGTAAGTAGCTTATTTTAAAATGTATGTATTTGGAAATAATAAATTTGCGTGCTTACCCAAATCGTACGCAAACAGGTCAATCTTTAATTATTTAGATATGTAATCGTAACATAAAATACTTCATAGTGTTAATTTTTTATATAACGCAACTATATAGAGTGGTGAAACTAAAAGTGAATAATAAAAATCATACCAGAACATAATATTATAAATTACGTAAAATAAAGTAATAAAATACCTCACTTATAAACAATATAACAAAAGTAAAGAAATAAAACAAAAGGTGTGGTAGTTAAATATGTTTATTAAAAATGTACTTATCTTATTATGCTTAAACAAAAAATAAACTAAAAAGTATTCGGAGTTTTTTCTAAACACAATAATCGTCAAATATAAACATATATTCTGAGCCTTTAGCCAAGATGTTTTCATTCTCGTTTCATTGCAGAATCGCAGATTAATAATGTTCGATAATATAAAAGCGTCATTCCACTCATGTCATGTAAATTCCATAAATTTGAAGCGAGCAGGAAAACGTGTTGGCTAGGCGCCCGTGTCTATGCAGACGTTAAGGTCTCGCAGTACTTTGTCGGTAAAGTACTATTTTGACGATTCGGACAAGGGCAAATACTTCTCCTTTCAATACTCTTATTACAGTGGAACACTTTGTTGAAGAACAGCAAAATATGAATGGGATAAGTGAATAATTGCCCTTATGTTATAATAAATATTTAAGATATTATGTCTAAAATTTTTTGGTCAATCAAAGTAATACCTAAATGTAAACATTCACAATTTAAGCAAGAGTCAATACTTATAATATTTTTAACACTATTTGGTTCTTCGCTTATAATAATAGCAGTATGTATTTTGGGAAAATTTAGACGCGGATGACAGAATACTATGGTGAGCGTACATGTATCACAAGCCAACGAGGCAGACGAGGCGAAGAAAAAGGATTTTCAGATAGAATTCGATATACCAAAAGTCATGGACTCTCGCAAAGTCCGATTCGTCCACTATCAAATTTAAAGAGGAAATGACTTCTATTCGTTCAGTTCTGGTAGACTTGCGTTAATTATTACAGTTACTGACCTCTGTATTATAAATACGGTGGACTGACGGTGGCCATGGTAAGGCGATTTGATATACGGTATTTTGGCGCTGATGGCAGTGACGAGCGGGAAAGGAACTAATGAGTTTTACATAACACACACTTTTACCTAAGAACTTCCACCACTTATTTAAACATTAACAGTTTATTTTTAATAATATATAAACTATAATATTAAAAAAATAATGCAAAATAATAAACTAACTTTATTGCGTTCAACTTTTAAATAAACAATATGTAAACAAAATTGAATTAAAACAATTAAGCGGCCATATGCAAATTACGTGAGATTTGGTTCTTTTACCATTAGTTTCTACACTCAAATTGTCTCGGTAAAGAGCTGTCATTTCGAAGGGTATTGTCAATCCAGCGTATATACAGGGGTCAGTGATTACAGTACCACTTTGGGAATCCAGGAAATTCTAGAAGACTACAATTAGGAACTAAAATAGATGTGTAATGATATTACTGACTGGAGATTACCTCGTTCTCTCTACAGAATAGGATTACTGTGCAAGGCCACGTACGGCTTCCTCTGACCTACTATCATGTTTCTGTTCTAATAACTCTAATGAACTGAATATATTGATCATTCAGAACAATTAATTTGACATTGCGTTTGTTTACATTGTCAGTCCTATGGTTTGTTGTGGGTTTAAAGTAGTTATAAGAAAGAATATTTTTGACTAAATATATAAAACTCTACGATGGCTGACTGACTTATATAATGTATCAATTATATAAAAATAAGTCGGGTTTTCCTTCCTTACGACATAACTCCAGAACGCATGATCCGATTACCACGGTTTTGCATTCGTTGGAAAGGTTTCGGGCTCCGTGAGGTTTGTAGGAAAAAAAAACAGGAAAAATTTCAAGAGAAAAGTTACCATGCGGACGGAGTCGCGAGCAACAGCTAGTTATAGTTTTTATCAGCGCACAGCCCGAACCACTGAAAGATCGAGTTGGAATTTAGCATGCAGCTCTATAGATTTTATGATGTAAGCCTCTGCTGATAAAGAGTTTTGGTTAATTCTACCCCCGGGGGTACTTAATTTCAATAGAAAATTTGCCAGTATTTATTTTTTAATTTTTTCTGCATCGGAGACGAAATTTAAATGCCAAAAAAATGTCAATGCCAGGGGATTGCACGGTGTAGAGCGGCGTAGAGAGTTGTAGCCCGACGTAGCGCATCGTATTGCACTGATAGTTGTAACTCCCCTCAATTCATTAATGTAAAGTTATTTTTTTTAAAATTTTAGATATTCATACAACTTGTACCTTCTAAAGAACTTTACCTAGCTTTAATGAGTTCCTAGAAAAGTATTGTGACACCTATTGCATTTATTATACTTCAAAAAATATATTGTAGCTCTTAAAGATATCACAATTCGATGATGAATCGAGTTAGCCTTCAATTAAAAAATGCTATTTGAAAAACAATAATGATATGTATCCCATTTTAATACACTGTTATTTTACCAACAATAAAAACTGGTAAAACAATAACTTTCTAAAATTTTAATGCCAAGTTTCTCGCTCTAATGTTATGTAATTCTACGAATTTACTCTATGAGCATATTTTTTCTTTTCAGTTTATGAAAAGATAAAATATATTTAACTAACTTAGAACTTAATATTATCACAATCAACATTAAAAAGATATTATTATAAAAATATGTGCGGTTACAATATGAATAATTAAGCGACATCACATGAAATAGCAAATTTTGCCATTCCGGTGTGAGAAACTAGTGTGTGTAACTTCAAATTGCTATCTCACGGAATTTTTCTCGTGTGCGTAAGGAAACATCTACTATTTAGAGAAAGTCGTCAATGTTTTTTTTTAATATTACCTGTCTTAAGCTGTTTAATTACTTCTCCAATTACTGCGTTTATGGAATAATAGAAAGTAATTCTCACCGCCACGCTCCGCTCCTTCCCACGTACGTACCTAGAGAAATTCATTATGGATGATGGTCCTACGTAACTCGGTGGAGTTATGTCAAAAATCAATCAAAGAGACCTTGATGTAATGAGACTTGATATTATCCAACGAAATCACGTAGGTCCGCCGCTTGTCTATGAATCAATTTATTTGACATATAAGTTTCGAGTTTGGAAAGTTTGCGAAAATCTACGACTATTTTAAATTTGTAGTTACAGTTAAAGTGTTATGTAGAGCAGGAGTTCTCCTAATGACTCTGAAATCTTCGTTAGTTTTCTATAAATTACACAGCCCAGTTGTTTGGTTGATGAAATTGGAAGCGCTACAGAATACTTTATATGTTCCTGTAGTTTTTGTACTCCTGTCCAAAAAACTTGTTGCATAATCGTTCTATATAACCTGCCCTGAATATCGTTTACGAAAATCGCTTGGTGGGTTTTGTAAGGGATTGACATTTTCGAACGACGGCAAGATCACGTAACTTTTCGTTCGACAATGTCAATCCCATACATAAACATGCCCAGCGATTTCCGTAAACGATAATCGCTTGCCACTTGTCTAGGGGTGCTGGTTTGTTTAATAATTATTTGGCGCTTCATCCCAAATCGTTTATTTGCATAATAAACTATTGTATTATAAATATAGTATAAAATAAGCTAATAGCTAAAACGATTATAGGAATAAAACATTAAAAAACATTTGAATGCTATAAAGTTATAGATTTGTAAGGTAAATAAATTAATTTCGTAAAGACAACGATTATTATTCATTGAAATCTATTATTATTCAATTGAACGATGTGATATTGACCTGTTGCCACTGTCGATTAGGAAATTAATAAATAAAACAAAATAAACTAATATGAAAGCTGTAATCAAAACGTACACATACAGTAAAAGCAAGTTTATTACAACAAAATCAACATAAGAAAAAAGAATAACATAATAAATTGCATAGACATCTACAATACAAGTACATAAACTTAAATCACGCAGAAGATAATACGAGCATGCACAACTTAGGGTCGGCTCACATTGCTACGTTACGAGGCAAATGTAATGTCATATATTATGTAACAAGTAATTAGCAATTCAAAACGGAGCTTTAGTCATTTCACAAGAACTTGTGTGTGTCTTTGTCTGAGGTGGCCTTATAAAGAATTTATGATAACTTAACTTTAATAATATTTTATAAACAGCAATATTTTCTATCAAAAGCAGTATTTTCTGGCAAAATCTCTGAGTACTACTGAAAAAACATCACTTGTTCCAATTTTGAATGGCTTATAAATTCATTGCCTCGTCTCGTCGCAGTGACCCTTAAGGTGAGACCTCACACAACGGCACGACACGACACCACACTGCAATAAAACTGACGTTAACAACCCTGAATCTGACGTTTAGCAAACGTCAGACGTTTTTAAGCCAACGTCATTCCTATGGTAGTGGATGTCGCGTCGTGTTTTCGCTCTAAGGTACGACCACACTATGCTGGGCCTCGGTATCCCAAGGAACAGCGCCAAATCCGCCTCCCTGCGGCCCGACTGAGCCCGACTGAATCGTCATTGATTTTATGGGCGCGGATTTCGTGCTGCACCCGACACGCTGAGGCCCCGCGTAGTACGCTCAAACCTTTAGTGGTCTCGCCTTTGACACAACATAATCTAAGCGTTAACTGAAGTAGAAAGGGGTCACTATCGTCCATAACTCCGAGTGGCAGGTCAGGCGTCGCTACACGCGCCGGGGTGTCGTACCAGATAGTGCATTTACAGTGTCAACTTTGCCACAAAGCAACGTCACGCTCTTTGCAAACGCACTCCTGGCACGAGCCCCAACACGTATCTGTCACGTGTCACGTCACTATTGTCTATTTATTGTTCGATCACAAACGCTATCTCTGTCCAATTCACAACACTGCGGAACGTCTTTGCCGTTTTCACTATCGTAACTGCACGCTAGATTAGTGTTAGTAAATAGAACCGTTCGTAGAGTCCGTCTCTAGTTAGTATTCCAGGCGTTTGTTAGTAGGATGTTGTAGTTTGGGTGCTAATAGTATTAGTAATGAAAGTTAGTGGGTGAGTTATGTCACGTAGCAAGTGTCACTACAAGTGGTAACTAATTAGTATTTTGTAGGCGCGCTGGCTTGGCTGGTCTTAATTAGTGGTTATGAATAATAAGTTTATCCTTCAAGGTGATATACTATTGATTTAAATCCTATCTGATTGTGTTTACTATCTTAGCATACAACATGCGTATTATGTATATAACGCTTATCATAATTTACCCAAAATGCGTGCGTTACGTAAATATTATTCCGAAAGAAAGTTGGTGAAAGTAAGAAAAAGGTAGCGATTCAACATGACACGTGGTTTTCACTCAAGATTCACTTTCCAGACGTACAATATTTTTTAACATATATTTAACGTTATACTCGAAACTGAATTATTATTTTTTATATCTTTAGTAAAAGCAACAAGGTATATGAAATAAGATAATGTTACACTTTGAATGTAAATATAATTTGTAAATTTATGATTATAATTTGTAAATGAATGAGCATCGAAATAAATTCGTTTAATATTATTTTTATTTTTTAAGTTATCTTAAAATTTTACAAATCTTTAACCCTATACGAAATACAAACTAATTTTGTAATTAAACGAACAAACACACAAAAGAATTAATTGAAAATATATATATTGTTCATATTTTATGGTAGTAAATTAGGAACGTATTTGCATATTTCTTAGCAAATGTTCTAGAAGTAGGTTAAAATCCGCAAAATTATAATTATCTGAATAATAAAAACCTTTACGTGTAAAAAGGAACGAAATAAATCAGGCAATTTCAATTTAAATACTATTAAAAAATTTACAAAAGCAACTTGAATTTCCATTTAATTGCATTCATGTTATATCCAAAACCGTCTAACTTTTATATTCACGTAGACCGCCAAGAGCGAGAAGCGTGGAGTTTAGTCTATGCTTCTTCATTTTATTTAACGTATTAATAGGTATTGTTTAAGGTGATAGTATCGTTGTATTGCAGTCAATTGTTCGTAATGAGCGCGTATAGAGTCTAAAGTCGCGCGGCTGCAACGGAGACAAAGGTGAACGCAAGTGGGACACGGCGGCCTTGCGCGCGCTGACATAGCCCTCCATCCTATATTGCGGGATGAATAAAATTGCATTTAATGCTGCACGTATATAGAGGATACACGTCACGGTAATCGATCGATTCCTCTATACATTTTTTCCTTTTTATGTCAGACATTATGTTACACAAACTGTAAGAATACTAAAGTTATCGATCGCTCGCACCCGCCCTGTATAGGTTATTTCAACTGAACGTTAAAAAACCCGGCCAAGTTCGAGTAGTACAAACTAGGCACTTCGTAAATACTACTGACTGACAGATGACAAAATTACTCAGAGATATTACTATAGTCAATGTATGGAGTTTGTAAAATTTTTTAAAAGTTATTATTTAACATCTCTACAATTATAAGGGAGTGTCGATATTCTACAAATTCTGTGACACTGTATATGAGAGTATCCGCAAAAATTTTATGAGAAAGAAAAGCGATTTTATGAGAAGAAAATTTGCTATTACGTCTCTACGTATAGCTGAGTAATTGGCAGAAAAAAAATCACAGAATGTGGACACTCCCTTACAGCTGTAGTTTAATAATTTAACATAATCTCGATACACTGACTGTAGTAATGAAATTAGTGTTTTGTTATCTGTCGGTCGGCAGTATTTACGAAGTGGCATGTTTGTTCTGCTCGAACTTGGCCGGTTTTTTTTTATTTTTATCGTTCAGTCGAGTTAACCTTTACAGGGCGAGTCAGTGGGTATTTTTAAAGGCATGACATTATTGGTGGTAACTGCAAATAGCTGCAAGACTAACTGCCGCCTACATGAGTTGCACTCATTGCATACTGACGTCATAAGCATCCATCCTGTTTTTCACATTTAATATGCGATATCTATCCGTTTGTTAATGGATAAGGGCATTTAAAGGTATGTTTCACGTATATGTATGATTTAAAAATCGCATTCTGTTAGTTGTTAATATTTTATGGTGATAACGAATTTGTAGAGAGATTTCTAAATCTGTTAATTGACCACATTCATGTATTTTATAATGATTAATTAGTGTGCATAGAGTTATCTCGAATAATAATTAAACATTTTAAATGTGATAAGTTAGAGAAAATTAAATGTAGCACGTTTTACAGGTCGGTAAGTTGCAGAGAAAATTGTCAAACTGGTACGTTTAACACAATCTGTGAAACATCGCAGCGGAACGTTTCTAAACATTTTCAAAAGATAATCTATCAAGGTGATTGCAATGATTTTATTCTAAACAACGTCGATATACGTATTATAATGGCGGTAAAGTAGGGCAAACGATTGTCGGTTCACAGGCGCTGGCGGCGGCTAGATAAGCTGCATTGTGCAATTGAGCATGGCACATGGGAGCCGACGTGTAGAGCGGCGCGTCCTTGAGCACATGGGCGAGCGGAGCCTGCCGCCCCCGGCCCTCCGGCCCCTGGCCCTCCGGCCCCTCGGCCCCCGGCCCGTTGCACTACCGGCTGTAGAATGTCACTACATTAGCACGGCCCGCTCTATGAATTATTGAGCACCATAATTTTACTATCTAAGCGCGGAAGACGCCGTTCCGCCGAACACTTTCCCTTTAAACTGCGTGAACTTGACACGATACGTGTACGTGAGTTCTCTACGAGAAGCGGCCGGTGGTAATTTTCTATGACGTCCGCGGAGTCGTAATGTTAATCGTTTATGTTAATATTTTTTTATATCGTTGCGAGTTCATTCGTTCGAACCAGTTTGACATCTTTCTGCGTGAAACCTGAAATGTTTTACGGCGAGTGATAAAGGAGTTAGATTCGATAGCGGACGGGCATGCACAAGCTTTAATTAGTGATAATAGAGAGCACACGTGATAGCGCGGCGCAGCGCTGCACGTGTCGGGCTAAGTGCGCGCACCGCGCACCGATATAGCCGGCGGCGGCCACTCGCGGCCGCTCCTCTAATTATCTAGTTTAAAATAATCCCGCAGTAGGCGTATACTTGCGCAACACTAAATTTCAGAGTTCTAGAAGCGACACTGACACGACACTGGGCACTTCACTCCGCGGAGCGTGCAAAGTCGGCGCGCGCGGCCGCAGCACTGCGACGCGTTCCACTTTTCCTTCCGGCGGCGTGCGAGCGGTCGCGAGTTGGCATCGGCACGCCTTGCATAACTGCCGGTTTCGCAAAGCGGTCGGTGCAGCTCGCCGGCTTGAAATACGCGCCCCTCTGCTGGCGGGCCGTCCGCGCCGACTCCGGCGGGCCGGGCTCCCGACCCGCCTGAAGCCCCTCCTTTTCTCCGTTTTCACGCGGACGACTTTCGCCTCCGTGCGATCTCACTTTCGTTATTAACACATCTACGCATTGTGTTTTTTACTTCTGAGTACGCGGGGAGGGGGTCGCGATTGTTCGCTCATTTCCATGCACCGTCGTACGATCCGCCCTGCCACTGATACCTCACCGGGGAAGTTTCGGTCGCTGCTGCATCAAGGTGCGCCGAGGTAAAAACGTATCGGAGTTTATTCTGGGTACTTGTAAACGTTTACCGTGCGTAAGGCTCATATGTCGGTTATAATAATGTCGCCGCGGGCCTCGAGCGTCAAAAATAGATGCTCCATTTCGACGGCCAACTCGCCCCGATAAACGAAATCATATCCGAAACACTTCTATTTCATAGATACTGTGGGACGCCCGACTGCGAATTCTATCAAAACAAAAACAACAATGTTTGTTTCGTGTTTTTCTAGTGAAAACTACGTCATCCTTATGGATGATCTATCATGATGTCCTCAGATCGACTAACATAAATTACCGGCTATTATTTTCTTGCGTTTCTAGAACGAGGATGCATCACGCAAGTTAGATTAGTGATTTGCGTTCCCGCTAGTATTGTAGAGTCGACCTCGGGCGGGCGTGCTAGTTGGCTGGTGAACTAATAAAATATTATTTGAGCGTTTCGCGAGTTTACGTCGTAGAGCTCGTCGGAGCTCAAGGCCGTGTGACTCACGCGAGTATCCCGGCGTAGATCACTCCGCTGACACGTGTGCCTGCACTTTACATACGCAAACACCATTATGACCGCTTGTTCTCTATCTACGCGATAGGAATCGAATACGGTCTGAGATTCTAGGGTCTAGAACGTGCAATTCCAAAATCGTCATTTACGGACCTAGAGCTACAATATAGTTATAATAAGAACTGCAAACATACATATGAAACGCAAAGAAGACAGCAACTAAATTTAATAATTTTGTTTAAGCGTTGTTTACAACGTGATCGCTATAAAATCTCTGGGTTTTGTTATGTCAAAGGTGAGCTGGTTACCAAATCGTGAGGAATGCTAGCCACAACGTCTACTTAGGAGCTGGCTGTAACCACATGTACTGGTAACCGCATTTTGGTCGCAGCAGCTGAGCCACAGTCGTGACACATCCAATAATCTCTAAGTTTATAACGTCTTAAACTCTGTTATTACCGCATTATACATTCAGGTTACTGAGGTAGTTAAATTTATAGCTCGTAGCCTGAAGCTCGTCTTGGGTTTGTTTTGCTGCAAAGAATTGGTGCTAACGCATTTCCTTGTTTACGCGAAAACACTTTTTATGGACTTTCGGTTTATGTTTTTATTGTTATGTTTATACGAAATAGCAAAAAACATTTTATGCACAATGTAAACAAAGCCAACATGTTTCTAGCTATGTCCTCTTCACAATTAAGCCGTTTAACTGTTTAATGTTGAGTTAAATTTTGTATATAATATCGTGGTCTGGGGCAAAGACAAAGATACAGTACACTTATTCAGTGCAAAAAACTTAATAAATGTACGGTCTCTTACAATAAACGAATTTCGCCGCAATAAAATAGCCGGTCTAGTGAACTGTACAGAAACTTAGCTCTATTATAATTTAATATAGAGTCGCAATATCGTCGTTAAATATTTATGCTTTTAATTAGAAAGTCAACTTTTCCCTAACTTTCAGTTTTAATTAAAAAAAAAACAACTTTTAAATGACGTAAAAGCACAATGGACTGAATCAGTGACTTTGACGTAATGCTTTGCCGAATGCTTTTTTTTATTACATATTTCTAGACGTCTATAGGCGTATGCCTATGTTCTTTTTTCTCGATTTAAAATTAATTTTTTTTTGCACCAAGGTTTACATTTTATCTCATATTACGTTAAGTCCATCACGCTGTAGACTTTTTTAAAATTATATTATTATTATACATAGTTTATTTATTTATTTATTAGACATGTCAACAATATGGATACAAAATGGATTAAAACAATTAGCATTAGGTCCCGATACAGTATTCACATAAATTAAAGACACGCACAACATGATTATTTTACATAGTTTTTATTATTACAGTTCTCTTATACATAATTATATTATTGTTGCCGAATGCTTAGACGATATGCTTAGAGCCTTATCGAAGTTTTCAAAGTCGTACATGCGCCTGTTTTTTTTCTTTATTTGAAGTCGGCATACTCTTCGTTTGTCTATTCCGGTAAAAGTGAACGTTTGACGTTCACAGTTTCGTTTGTAATTAGCGTGACGGCATTTTGGGGATTGTAATTTGGTCGGAGCGGCTGAAAGGTGTATTTTAAGATTGCTGGGTTTGTGATCAGCTGGCTCGGTGCTCACCAGTTATCTTCGAAATAAATTACAAACTTTACGTTAACGACTACTGAAAATTTCAAGTCATTTACTAAGCAATAACAAGTTTATAATTAAAAGAAGTTTTTGAGTTTGCTACTGGGCCTAGAATGTAAAGCTTAAGATTTTTAACCTTTAAAAATTAAAATGATTTTGAAACTTTCTATAATGTATACCTATACATATTCTATTCAGTTATTTACTAGTATAGTTGGCAGAACAAGATTATATACTTTACTAAAATGAAATCAAAAACCAACTTAGGCGTATGAGCTTTAAAAAAATCAGCTTAAAAGGTTTTACTTTCAAAATATAAAAAAAATCAAGGCTATAATTGGGGCACAATTTTGGCTATAACATTTAGTATTTAAGCTACACAATATTGTCAAGGCTTTAACATGTAACTGGGCTTAATGAAACCGAATGTGTGAATCGAACCACTGAATCCTTCTCACCGGAACCCGCCAGTGAGCGGTTATTATGAAATATCGATCAAGTCATTAAATTGCTCGTACATCCGCACTGCCTACTTAAAACTACGATAAAGGAGGTTTTAGTTGCCAAATGCTGATAGAAAGCAGTAATAAACTATTGCCTGATACTATGGCCGTGTTCGGTAGCGTTTTTTGACGCATGCGCTGTGAAATTTTATACTGCGCAGACTACAATGTTTTGTGACGTTGTCATGACAACGCATGCGTATAAGAGATTTTGCGCGCGCATGTACTCATGAAAAAACGTTAGCGAACACGGCCTATGTTGTTCGTTTACTTTTATAAAGTAAAAAACTTTTTTTCCTGCAAATTCTTTATGTATTTTCCCGGGACTCGTCATATAGAGATATGTTAATCTAATGTGGATGTATAAATTTCTTATGAAGCCTACCCTACACAGCTTAACCAATTTTACAATATAATGCTTTTTCAGTTTATTAAATCTACTGGACGAACATTTTTTTAAACCCTTAACATTAATGTCCAATGAAGGGTACAAGACAGCTAGTAAACCAAATTCTCAGTGGTTTAAATGTAAAAAAGTATTAGAAATCTAGTAGGGATATAATAGAGATTTAAAAAAAATCTCCATCTTGAAAACGGAAAACCCTCATCATTATTATTTCTTTATCAATAAAATGCGATTGCTTAACGATCATAAACATTATCCATAGCTGCATTTGTTTACGTCATACGTTCAGCTGATTCATAAAATATATCACAATTAATGTTTGAGGAAAAATACTTTTCGAGTCTGAACAAGTTTTATAGGTATATGATATATCAATCTGAATATTCATAGCCACAGAACCGGTATAATCATTTTACTTTCTCCTCAACATGTGACAAAACTCATGTTTATTCAACATGAATCCTTATGGCACAGGTCTTACAGAATACAGTTCAAGACCTAACCTCATCAAAGACTAATTGCCTAGGCAATAAGGACGCGATCAATGGATGCGTATTGATGACCTAATGGTGATGTAGGAAGACGACTTCCTGATTACTCAGAACGGCGATTGGAGTTGGCAGACTTCCCAAGGACGCTGCAAAGGACTTGTCAAGGTCGGCCGCAGAATTAGTTAGATTAGAAAAGAATAACCTTTGGTAGAAGTTAGTAAGAACTTGATTAGTTAAGTGTCATTGTTCATCACCGGAATATTGCTTGCAGTGGAAGAGCCACGCTTCGACACGAATGGGCCGGCTCGGCAGGAGTAATACCACGGCCTCACCGAAAATTGGCGTGAAACGGCGTTGTGCTGTGTTTCGTTCGGTCAGTGAGTTTACCGGTGGTCCAACTTTCCTATTACCATTCCCTATTCTTCATAAAGGCCGGCAACGCACCACTCGGATTGTCACGAGTGTCCATGGGCGACGGCAATTGCTTTCCATAAGGTAACCCATCTGCTCGCTTGCCCCCTAAATATCATTAAAAAAATAATTTTTAAAGAGCATTTTACTTATTTAAATATCTTGATTACTATAAAGTTAAAAATATTAAACAAGCTCGATAAACTTTGCTAAACATTTCACCTGAAACTCACTCCCATTTCTCTACATCTCTATATAGCGATATTTTACGTGAATCGCGTAAAAAAACATAACAAAACGTTTTCGAATGAATTAGCACCGAGGAACATTATAAGGTTATTTGTAATATAAAACTGTGCGTCGGATATACTGTCGCGGCCTGAGAACTAGAGACATGGCATTCCGCAGGTGGGTTGGCAAAGACACTGTATTACGACACGCCGTACAATAGACGTAGCGAGCCAGTAGCCCGACTGCAAACAGACAGACAAACCGGCGCGGGTACGGTTGACATGCAATGAACGACTGAGCGTTGACCAACGCAGAGTCACGCGCATAGCCCAACTAAAAAGGCCGAAAAAGCAATATTGCTAAGAGCAATTGCTTTTGTCATTGTTCTTGCATATAAGTGATTTTACAAAACAGTGATTACACAATAATTACAAAATTCATTTAATCGTTATTATTATTATATATTATTTATAACTGCAAAGAAATATATACAAAAAAATCTTGCAGAGCAATTACTTTGTGATGTTACTACTTTGATTCTTAGGTCGATATTACACACATCAAACCTATCCTAAACAATTCTAAGTGGGCTTACTGGTTTCTTCTGCATTGTGGCACAATCGAACGAAAATTCATTATAGGCCTGGCAAATGATACTAAATTATAGGTAATCGTTTTAGATCTATTGATTTCACGTTAATGATAAATGTTAAAGTATAATTTTGTTATTAAAATCTGTTACGGCTAATGGAGCTACACAATAACTTATTGTTTTTTACCAAAAATGTCGAAAAAGTTTTAGTAATACATATAGACTGTTCAAAGAAACTGGGTACGGAATTTTATACAAATTCTGACTTTGTAAAATTCCGGCCTTTCTATTTGGCTTACGTTGGAATACCTTTATGGTTATGATCGCTGTTAATCACAAGTCATAGAAAGTTTAAAACTCAAGCTGGCATGATGGTTCTCTTCCTACGAGACTTACTAACTGCCATTCCCACAACTGCTTATTAACTTAATTACGTTGCTTTTTTTTATTTTATAAATTTAAGGGTGACCTGGTGGAAAGCCCTTTTGCTAGTGTGTTGCCGGCCTTTAGATTGTCCGTTTATTTGCTTCAATACTTTAATAATTATAACAGACGCTAATTATTGGATTTCATTTACGAAAATGTATAAAAACATCGCGTGAGGCGCTCGAGGCGTGTCGTGGCCGCTACGACATTTAGAAAGTCGAGCCACGGCCAACGGACCCGCGGCGAAAGTTAATCTTATCGTACCCGCTACGTGAGCACTTTCGTTGTCGTTACACATCATTTCGTCATCATCTGGACGTAAGGTAAAGGTCTCATGCAATTTTTAAGGCAAAAAAAATAATAAAGTCAAGTGAAAGTTAATTGTACATGGCGCAGTCAAGGACGAGTTGAGGTAAAATTTTTTAAAAAGTTAAAGGTACATTACTTCGAATCTACAATTAATTATAAAAAGAACGACTCAGGGAAATGAAAATGTAGGTCCAGCATCACACCAACACACATAATCAATATTATCTGAATTCGCGGAAAAGCCCTAGGTTCGATACCAGGAAATTCAAGGTGAAGCCTAGAGGACCGGGCGCACCTGCGCCGTCCGCCTGTAACCTGCCCGCCCTCCCCCCGCCCCGCCCGCCCTACACCCCGCGCCCGCCCTAACCATCCGACCTTCACGCTTGCATCCTTGGAGGCCTGCCAACTGCAGCATAACTCCAATACACTAACCTCATAACATCCTAAATTACAGCAAACAAATTTAGCTTTGTCTAATGCAGTACATTTTAATCGGGGTTTAGAGTTAGCGATTTTTGAAACATTTTGAAACGAATTCGATACAAGATTTATTGATCTTTGCGTGGAAAAGGTTTGAGAGTTAATATTAGGTATATTTCCTATTTTCTAATATACAATAACTTACTTGTTTGGAGTCATTTAGAATGTTCATTCCATATGGTTAAGCAACTTTACAAGAGTTGTAATAATATACAAAGTTATAGGTTGGTATAGTTTGATGATTTATATTTTGATTTATATTGTATTATACTATAGGTTGTATAGTTTCATGATTTGATTGATTGATGCACTCTATTAATGATATTTATTGTCAGTAACGTTGGCTGACAGTACTGGTACCGCAACAGGTTGCAATTTAGTATGTAGGACCGCACACGGTGTGCTCAATTTAAGCTAAATTTGTCGTTCTACTTTCGCATCGGCTCAAACTTATAGGTACTATAGTGCGTTTTTTCATAGTTGAAGACTCCCGAATTTTTGCGCTAATGGACGCTTTCGGACCCGGAAATCATT
>JAOTAV010024399.1:0-21962 GCA_026546445.1 Cyclargus thomasi
GGTGGAAACCAGAATTCGAACTGAATTTTCTCCTTAATCTTAAATGATACGTTAACCATATTCAGTTTGGGAACATGATATGTCCTAAAGATTACATAAAACCTAAAAAAAAGTATATAAAATATACATAAATAAAAAAGTTCACCGACATAATAAAAAACCGAGCATTTGTTGAAATTTACCCATATACTAAATTTTAATCAAATCATTTGTGGCTGGCACTTGGAGATATGCAGGTCGTAAATAATGATGATCAGGAAACACTTCTAACGACTTTTCATTCACCAGAGTATTATTGTGTGAATGATATCATATCTGAGATAAAGTTTGTCAGATTTAATAGATCGATGGTGTTAGACATATATTTTGTTTGACAAAAAACTACTGAAACGCTCGTCCAAACCTGGTAACCAGTATAATATAAGTTGTCTGTATATATATATATACAGACAACTCCTGGCTATATATATATATGTGGTAAGTTGGGCCACCGGAAAATAATCCTAACCTAAAATAAAAAACTTAACCTTACCACATGCGAATAAATTGTAATAAAAAAAATTATGTCTTTGGACTAACAAAAAGGCTGAACTGTAGAAGCAAAGTACGATGGAAGATTTAACATTTATCAATGGAGATTTAAAATTGTAAAATAATAATAAATATTTCTCTTTATATTGAAACAACTTAATAGTTTATTTAGACATATTTACATAGCAAAATAACAAAAAGCCCTCCCCCCTTAAGCAGCTATGGCTGTGTTCTTCTGGTCTTTCTCTGGTATGTTCACCTTGAGAAAGCTTCTTCGGAAGCTGTCCCTGACGGATCGGGCTCTTCTGAAGGTCCAGTCTCTGTTCTTCTTGGGACAAATCATCGTGGCTAAGAGAACGAGGACTAGACCGGCAGACATGAGGACGATCCAGACGTATGGAGTGCGGAAGTCTGTAAAAGAAATTATGTGATTAAAATAAAAGTACTTAAGAGACTCTCTCTTTCATGCGCAGGATCGACTTTTTACATGAATGTGTTTTTCTTCAAGCCCTTTACCTTTGAAAAAAAAAATAATTTGGTAATTACCCTCCTGAGCGGTCGGGAAAGATTTCATTATAATTAGATGAGAAACAAGGTGGGACATCATTAAAACTTAGGTACAAGATATACTTACAGACAACAGTAACCGGATGATCCGACTCAGGGTCTAAATCTCCAGGAATGACAATGGTGTGACTTGTGACCCTGGACAGCTCCTCTTGACCTCTGACCCTGGCGACCACAGTCCACGGGTGGTGGTCTAACATGGTAGGGTGTTCCACCACCAAGCCGCATCTTCCGGTATCCAAGTTCTGAATGGAGTGGTAGCCTTCGGGTATTTGCTCATCTTCGTTGGTGAAACCTAAAATGCAGGGTTAAGGTGTGGTGACGATGGATATAAAACACTAAAGAACTTTTTGCAGAGGCGGCTCTAGGTCGAGTAGCGGCCGTATACGATTAAACAGTAGGCGCCCCTTAGACATGAGCCCCCGATGGTCATAGCCGTCTCAAGGAGTGCCGCGGCACCCCCCGAGAGGGTGGGGAGGGTATACATTGCTCACGGGCGCCGGTCGGCCGCCCCTGACCTCTTGTTTGACTATTACTTAAAACATTTAATCTTTTATCACATTCTAAGAGTGGTATTTTGCACCATAGCCTATGCCTTTTTTCCTCACCTCGTCTTCGGATACTACTTTTTTAGCATACTAGCTACTTTCTTAGGCGTCGCAGATTTTTGGCATTTGGCTACATTTTGGCAACGAAAAGAAAATCGTCCAGCACCGCGACATTGGACCGGGTCTTCAGTAGACGTCTGTTTTCGATCACTCTTGAGCCATTTTTATGCGTCCATAAACTGATAATTTATCAAGCAGAAGCGTACTGACATGGTGTGAGTAAATTTTGTGTATATAGTTCAGGTGCTACTAACCAACACCGTCGATCCTGACGAAGCGGCAGTAGTCGAGGGCGCTTTGTCGGTACACCTGTGCCTCAATGTGCAACTGACTGCCCACCTGACGTTGTTCCACCGACATGGCGTCTGCAAAAATAAAAACGTGAAACCATTTCTTATTCGAAGCTGTAATGTTATTCCAATCTTCTGATTTGGAAATCTGAAACTCTAGTTTCGTAAAAAGTCTACGGGAAAAGTATTCTTTGAGTTTTATTCAAATAGTTGCAGTAGCACTTTTGTAAACTAACGAACAGGAACTTATTTTAGAATCACGCGCCCGGGCTCCTGTAGCTTTTCGCCCCATCATCCTAGAGCCCCAATGCCTATCGACCGCACCTAAGCCGGTCCTGAGACGCTTCTTGTTGCCTGCTGCTTCGGGCCCTTCTGGCCCTAGGATAAATACACCCGCACCTGATCATGACTTTGTCGAAACCGGTCGTGTATTTTTTTATACATATTTTAAAATCTAAGATAATATAGTGGAAAAAGTGCAAGAAAAGTGTGTTTTTTTAAACATGAACATGAATTTCCACCATGAATCAACAGTACAATCAGTCACATATAAATACACCCATGCTAACTTCGCATCTTAAACGCCTACCATGAACGGATAGAGCGATGCTGGCTCGTTGTTCCACATGGTGCTCCACCAGGCCGACGTGGCAGCTCCACGCGCCAGAGTCTGATGCCGCCAGACCGCTGAACCTCGCACCGCACTCGCCAGCGTCCAAACCCGCGCCCAAATACGTCGCAGTCTCGAGAGTTTTGCCTGGAAGAAAAAGGATGATCCATCAAAAGTAGTCGAAGATACAATATACTCTTTTGAGAGCAAAAATTTGACCAGGGGGTAAGAAACGACACCTGTAATCGGCGAAGCTATTGGTCATTCGACGAGAGAGCAAACGGATCATTTAGAGAATTTTTAAAAATTTTTAATAAATTTAACCGTAATTTATCCTTTATTACCACCGCAGCGCTTATTAGTCAGCTTTTTGCTAGGATGTGCTATTTAAGAGACCATGGATCCAGTCCATGTTTAGCGAAATTTGGCTCTCCCCAATGTAGTCTAGTAAATCTAACTAGACTCTACTAGTATCCTAGCAAGCTGAGTCTATGATAAAGGAACCAAACTTACCAGGCTCAAGGTTGAAGACGGTGCCATTGCGGGCACGGAAGTAGCAGTACCTGATGGGGGCTTGCACTGAGCACATCATGGAGACAGTGTCACCGGTCACTGCTGTGATCTCGTCACGCTCAGCCCGTAGAGTCGGTTCTGGAAGGATAATTTAAAGGCGTGAGTTTAAAAAAGCAGGATTTAAACATCCTTACCAATACTTTTAAGGAAAAATATTTCTAAAGTAAATGTTGTTTACGCGACTAATTATTCTATGATGATTTACTGTATAATCTCCTAGGATAAAAAAACATTATTTAGGTGTCGTTACTTAAATTTAATTTTAGCATGTTTCTTATATATATTAAATCACTAAATGATGCCCGCAACTTCGTTCTGCGTAATTTGTATATCACGGGAGCCGCACTTTTTCCCGGGATAAAAAGTAACCTATGTTAGCTATTAGCTATTAAATAAAAAAAGATTTATACGAATCCGTTTAGTGGTTCCGGAGATTAGCGCGTACAAACAGATAAATAAACAACTTTTTTTATGTCGATTTGTGTTCTATTACTTTTCCTAAGCCCCCACATTGATTAGTTTATAAAAATATCAATTATACAGACACGCCAATTTCACTGTTTTATTATACGTATTATTACATGTATAGATTGTTATTTTAAATACCAACTCTGTAAAGAAATACTTCAAAAAGTATGTCACGGTACTCGCCGTAGATAATATTTAAATCGAGATTAGCCACGTATTTATATCATACAGGTGGATCAATGTCCTTCATTATAATTCTCTTCTTACGTAATGTATATTTTATGTATTCTTAAGCGGAATCTTGTGCATCCCAACGTTTGTGAATTATTATATGTTACTTAAGTTTTTACAACTAAAGTCATATTTTTTTTTCTGCAACTACACTGCTGCAAAATTGAAAATCACGATGATACTGATCATGACGATAAGAACATTCATGATGATAAATCACAATCATAATCACTATGTGAAATAATTTATATTAATGACTAGCTCACCCGGCAAACTTTGTTTTGCCATATAAATAATTTAGGGGATATAAATAGATGTTGGCCGATTCTCATAGATACCGGATAAGTCTCTTTGATAAGTTGGTAAAAGATATTAAAATTATTATAACGTTAATGATAACAATCGCTTTTTTTACGACCTCTGTGGCGAAATGGTTGAGCACCTTGGTAGCTCACGCCGAAGGTCGCGGGTTCGAATCCCGCCGAAGGAACGAAAGTTTTTCAAAGTTCCTGGGTCGTTGATGTGTATTAAATATTTGTATCATATACAATGAAAATATTAAATATGTGTATAGTATAAAAGTATTAAATATATTTTGGTTGTCTGAATTTAATATTATTTTCAATTTTAAATAGCCTTTATTTAATTTAGTCATTTAATTTAGTCAGTCTCACAATCGTACAAAACTTAAATTCGCGGTCTCGCAGCCACTAGGAGTAGAATAGCGCTTAAGCGCTGTTTTGCCGGTTCCACTTTAGACGGCAACTGTGTATCCTTACAATATTTGATCGAAGCTCTTAATAGTTCCTTAAGACTGTGAAGAACTAGTTTCTTAAGACTAAAAGTGCCTACTTTTAGCCCTTCACATTTCGTTTGCCTGAACAAACCTTGTATAACCTCAGCCGCTATTTCTGGGTCTCTCAGTGCCCAGGGGCAAAGCACGCTCAGGAAACCAAAGTGGGTTTCAGATTCTGTCTCCACGCCACATCTCCACAATCCCAAGTCTGACACCACGGGGTCTGTGATCTGGATACCGCACTCGTGTGTGTGTACTCCGGATGAGTAGCTGGAAAGATAATTTTGAAAAACTAACTAATATATAATGAATGTAATTGTTTGTTTGGTTGATTGTCCGTCGATTACACGAAACCCACTAAACGGATTTAAATTAAATTTCGTATATAAAGTGGTATACTTAAGTTAGTTAAGTCCGCTAACAAGGGTTATAACCTTGTTAGCGGACTTAACTCATAAAAGTATCTTTTATATTAATATAATAAAAAGTATCTTTTATAATACGCGAGCGGAAAACTTTATACCTCTTATTACAAAAGACGCATATAAAAGCATAAAATTAAACCCAGTTAAAGTTGATATGGAGGAGGAGCGTGGAATACCAATATTTTTTTAAAATATGTTTTCATCTGACATATTTTTTAACATCTAGTAAAACTATAGTTGAGACTGTTTAAACAGGTGCATGTGTTTCTAGAAATGCGTCGATTACATTACTAAGTAGTGAAATAGTATTTGAAGTAAAATGTTATATTTCAAAACGTAGCGCACTTGTTCTTGTAAATCAATTATGTATTATTTTAATTTTCATTCAATATTGCAAGTTGCATATGACCTTGAATTACATAGCGATTTAAACGCTTGTTTAGTACGAACGTACGTGTACGTAGTACGAACATAGTTAGTGTTTTCCTTGTCGCTTAATCAACACCTAAACACGCTCTGCTAAGAAAGAATTGAACTTTTTGAATTCTTTGGAGAAATTTTTTAAACAACCGGTTCTTTGTGAGACCGTCGTATTAAAATTGTGATGTGATGACGGTGATGTGCCAGGTGACTTCTCTATTCCTCCCATTCCTTTTTAATTGAAGGAGTATCTGTCCCATAATTCTCTCAACAGCAATGAAAACTCTATTAGAAAGAGAGGAATTGCAAACTGTGCCAATTATTTCCAAATTTATATGAGCTAAAAACTCTTCCTACCTGACTCCTCTGCCGTGGAAACTGTATCTGCTCTCCCCCACGCCTTCCGCTGCTATGAGAATCTTGCCTGATGGCTTGCGGAACTTGCAGGTGCGCACTGGATCAGAACTGGCCACTGAGCACGTGAGGGTGACAATGGGCTTCTCGGTTACCACGCTGGTGCTCACGACTGGTTTGGTTGCTGGAATTGCGTGGTGGTGGTTGTAGAAAATGAAAGTGTAAGTCTTGATTTAATTTATGCCCTATCGAAATTTAACAATCGAAATTTAAAAAATTAACAATTTAGTTAACTAAAATTTATAATTCATTGAAAATTCTATGCGCAGAAATAAATTGGCTAATAAAGTACATGAACTAGTAAAATAAACTGCTAGGATAACTTCCAACATTTCCAAGCCCTGACGGCACAGATCTTACCTGCTTCTACAACGCTAACATTAATTTGCTCATCGTTGGTCAAGACTTGTCCTTGCAGCCCATAGGATATTCTCCAAGCACCGCGGTGATCTAAGGTGACCCTGTCCAATGTTATGTTGCACCTTCCGAAACCTTCGGACACGAGGTAACCCAGGGGATCTGTTACTCTACAGTAAATGGCAGTCTCAGGTCCAACATTAATTGATGCTGGACGATCCAATGTTAGAGTAATATCTGGCGATGTGATAGCGTTTTCTGCACCTAAAAATTGAATTAATATAAAGTATGAAACATCGTGTATTTAACAGCGGATAAGCTACAGCTGTTATGTTAACTAATAACGGAAGAGTCGGATATTATCATCAAAGTAACAATTAATAGAAATGGTATTTGTTAGTATTAATTTGATATTAGTTGTTTAAAATTTAATTTGTCAGTATAAACCAGTAGTAATTTAAAATATAATTAACTGTCAGTACCGTGTGTAAGAGTCACTTTGAATGGTGCTCGGTATGTAATGGTCTTTCCATAAATAATCTCCCATGTTCCCTGATCATTGCTATTAACATTTTTGACAACATAACCACAACTGTCTTCATAACGAGGATCGACCTCAATGTTTCTAACTTCAACGCCATTGGGACCCTTCAACACGCAAGTATCGTGCTCATCGATAGCTTCCTTCAATCGAATGTAAAAATCGCTGCCGACCGCTATGAGAATTTCGTCTACGTTCGTACCAACTATTTCTGTAAAAAAGTCATTAATTTGGAATTACATTATTTATAGCCATCTTTATGACCATCATTATCGGTATTTAGATTTTTATCATTTTTACGTGACTCGATAAGCGTGCATTGTTAATTACCTTCGACGTGGATAGTAAACGGTAATCTCTTTTGGGCCCTTACTCCGAAGTTGGAGATAGTAGCTATGAGAGTCCATCTTCCGACGACTTCCCCGTTCAGAACTTTGATTTTGATACCACATGCGACAGTGTTACTAGTATAAACGTCTACTCCGTCCATTCGGAAGGAATTCATGGAGTACTGTATTCCATATGGAGTCAGTATGTCACATGACTCTGTTGTTTGGAAGCTCGGATCGCCTTGTCGGATCACAATCTCGTGGTCAGCTCCAAGTTTAGTTTCAATTTTCTCCTCTGTCAGATACTCTACTGCGATATTCTCACCTTTAAAGATAATTCAGCTTTTAAATTAAGTTATTCCGTAATAATTTATAATATTGGGGCAGAACCCAGGATCTTCGTTGAAATTAACTCTTATATTTTGTAATACTATTTGAATTACGAAATATAATTGATCGAGGTCCGCCAGATGCCTATGAATTAGTTGTTGCGATAAAACATTATACAGTAACTGTAAAACCTTTATCTTTAAATCCTTTTGGTATTTACTACCGTTATTTTTTTTAAGTCAATGCTCTTTTTTGCTTTGCTTTTGTTTGGCTTTCATTGCATTACGCGAAAACAGGAGGGGATATCCACAACTTATTCGTAGATTCTGCCAAATAAGTTGTGATTTACCTAGGCCTATCTAACACATATCAGCAAGTGGCGAAATCGGCCTTTCTAAGAATCTCTCACCTGGTAGAGGATTGACTGTTAGGTTGTACATCTGCGATTTGGTTCCGGACGCGTCTTCAGCGTACAGAATCCAGGAACCGCTGTCGTACTCGTTCAAGTTGTTAACTCGGACGGCACAGTCACGGAACTCCTGCGAGTTCTTCTGGTACTTCTCATTGGACTCATCACTCGGTATGAATTCCACTGTGTCACCATTTGGTGTATTCAGGTAACATTTGGACACCGTGTTCATATTAAATATGGCGAATTCTGTGTTATCCCCTGCGTCAACATTTCTAGTTTCAGCGAGTTCTGCGGAGTGTGCGTCTGAAAAGACATTATTAAATTATTGCAGGAGATATTATCATTTAATGATTAAATAACGTTATTTTAATGAAGATTTTTATAAAAGATTTGTGTATTTTCTGTAAATTTTATTATTTAATAAAAGTTTATTGGTTGAGTGATTAGTTTAGTAATAAGGCTAGATCGTTTGAAAGTTTGTTACAGTACAGTACGTTTTAATCCAAATCTTTTGCTTTTGTTCGAGCTAAAACTACCAAGTGCTTCATGTTATTTTACAGTCATTTATGCCTGGTTTACACGTATTAAGTTGATAAGTAGTTAACACTATTTTAACTTAACTTTAAGTTATTAACTGCATGTAAACACAAAATTTAGTAGCAAGTGACAAGTTAAGTAAGTTAAAACTTACGATTCTCGAGTCGATTTTCGCTATTCAATAGGTGATGGTAGGTTTCCCGGGCATTTTTTTGTTTTGTTTTAATCGGGGAGGGTAAGAAACGTTTTACTAACGTAATTATTTTACATACTACTGATATTGAAATTTATGAAATGTGTAAAAGATTTGAAAAAGAACGATCGGTCCGTCCGTTTGTCTGTCCGTCCTTTTGTCTCCAGGCTGTATGTAGGTGTTTTTGCTGCCGCTATAGCAACAAATACTAAAAGCAATATATGTTAAAATTTAAAGGTGGATCTGATATAACAATCAGCGGTGTGGCGGAGTAAATAGGATGCTTGCATAAATTCGATTCCCACCAACTCATTTTTATTTTATTGCTTTGTTTTATAAATTTTTATGTTTTCATAATTTCTTACTTTTTTTCTATACATTTAAAACTTTCAAAAATGCGCTTATGAATTTTTTTTCTCGGTAGGTACGGAACCCTTCGTGCGCGAGTCCAACTCGCACTTGGCAGGTTTTTTATCATTTTTACTTTCATTAAGACCAGAAAAAACAAGTTTTTAACTTTTTAAGCGGTTGTTGCACATTTCAGCCCAACACATTGTTTCTGGGGTTCGATTTGAACATTTATGGGAATATTTTTTTTCAGTACTAAAATGTAAATTCGCACGGTAAGGAAATGTATGTAATGGCGTGATATGCGTCGAACAAGTATTGGAAGTTTACAGAATCACTATATGAGCATAAGGTTTGGTATTGTGCATAGTAACTTAAGTGCATATCTAGATGTGTTTAAAAATAAAAAAAGTTATATTATTTTAATACAAAAAAAAATTATATTCCAATCAGAAAAGTTGAAACAAAGCCAGGTTGCGGTAAACTAACGAGTATCATCATATTTTATCCAGAACCGGATAATTTTATTTATAAAATGCCAATGCATTTTATAAATAAAATTATCCGGTTAAACCCAATGTCTCATGTCACAAGCACTCCAAAAATCTCGCGAACCCTTAAGAGGACAAGCTGCGCGTTTTCGCTAGTATAAAAATAAGTCGGGTTTTCCTTCTTGACTCTATAACTCCAAAACGCACCAACCAATTTCCACTGTTTTGTATTCGTTGGAAGGGTCTCGGACTCAATGAGGTTTATAGCAGAAAACTTCAGGAAACTGCTAAGGCAAATGCTAGCCGTACTTAAAATGAAGTTTTTCTATCGATCGTTTCTTGAATTATGATTTTTTTCAAAAGTTTTAAAACGTTTTTCCTATAGGTTGAGAATAAGTTGTTATTTTATGTGTATTTTCCCACGTTCAAAGGTTACATCTGGGATATAAGTTATAACAATGTGTTTTAACAAGTTCTTGGCGCTGTAATGTTATAATTGCGGTATGTTGTCGCATTCCCGTATACCTTCATACCTTGTTGCAACATTTGATTACAGACAGAATAATGAGTTATGACAAAAATTTGTACTATGTGTGTGATATATTTTATATTAGCAGCTCGGATGTTTAATCAGCAGAATTTACGAGCACAACAAGTATTGATTGTTATTGTTGGGTCAATCTCCCAAACCGCTTTTTTACGCGGCAAGGGCGAAAAGCATCCTTTTTCTACTAGAAACTACTTACTTTTAATTTTTGGTTTCAAAAGTAAAGCATTCCGTCTATTTATTATTTTTCAATATATTTATTATTTTCCTAGAAAAAAAGATGTAAATATAAGCGATTTTTAATTTTGGTGGTTTTTTGTGACCTACATTTGACCTACATTTCTCAATATCCACACCAATTAACTGTAAACTTGATATTCGATTACATTTTTATCTTTACAAAGTCGTGTTATATGAGTGATTTTACAATATATCAATTTTACCGCTCTGAGACATTTAGTTCTCTCTTCGAGATTTTGCTAATTTTGGTGTCATATACTAAACGTGACATGTCACATGCTAACTCATTTGCATGCTATTATTAGTGAAAAGTGTAGATCTATGAAAGATAAAGTATAAGACCAAATTGTACCATTTTTGAAGCAAATAAAGAATATGAATATAACGTACACACACCTCACACCAAGTTAAATGAAAGAAATCATGTCCACCAAAAACCACCAAAATTAGAAAATAATGCCAGTTGTTGAAATTCACTCTGTTATAACATACCAGAGATAAACATAAGCATAGATGTTCTGTGACTGTGAAACTCGGGAAGGATTCGAAAAACATCGAAAAACTGATTGAAATGAATGACCTAGTAAGTAGTAACAATATCAGATTTGCGATATTAATGATGCTACCACTTAACCCATAGTGACGAGTACCTTTTGTTCTATTCAAGGTCTGTCATGACACGATATCTGAATTGAAAGCGTTGATTTAACTATCAGAGTACCGAGTTCGAGTTTTTTTGACATTCGACAGTGAACGCGTTTCGCGTTTACTAGGATTTTTATATGGGATTTGTACATATGACCGTGAGCATCGCTAGGTGGCGTTTTATAAATCCCATATAAAATCCTATGTAAACGCGAAACGCGTTCACGATAGAATGTCAAAAAAACTCGCGCTCGACACTCTGTGCCTTTGTCAAAGTGGTTAGGTTAGTTAAATTCTGATTTTTAAATGACAATGGAATATCTCCTATTACTCCGTCGCACGTCAGTGGCCTAGTAGGTGGCACCTTTGGTTCGCATAAGTTTATCTCTACAATTGCACATCTTAACCCATAGATGGCGTTGGTAGTAAAATTTTATATTTTTATAATTGAAGTCAGAAGTGGAAGAAGCGGGTGACTAACATTTTAATAGAACAGGAAACACAATAATGTGGATTTCATGTATAGCTAGATACACAAGCTAGATAATGAAATCGCTAAATTACAAGATTCAATCAAAATTGTATAGGAAAAAATGAGTATTTACTCGAAGGTGGTAAAAATGTTAGTTGTTCGCTTCTTCCACTCATGTCTTCAATTATCAAAAATATCATCACTATTATTATTTTTAAAGAGTTCCTGATATATATTGAGTTACTATCGTGGTTAAACCTAATAATCCGGTTTCAGGGGCGATCCATAAGGTACGTCACACCAATTTTAAGATTTTTAGACCCCTTGTCACAGGTTGTCATAGATGGTCCCTCATGACAAATTGTAAAGACCGTAAATTTAGGTAATTATTTTTTTATTCCTAGTTAGAATAAATTACCTGTGTATGTAATTTTATTCCTAGTAAGAATAAATTACCTGTGTGTGTATGTAATTACTCATAGCACCATACAAACACTAGTATAACCCTCGAGTATGCACAAGTATGAGATGAATAGCGTCGCCCCAAAAAAAAACGATTAGTAAATGCCTACTTTTACCCCGGCTATATTTCTTTCTTTCCTGGGAATATCTTTAGTGTGAAACAATGACCTAGCTCTTTACAATATCTCTTTCGTATCGAATTTCAATTTAATACGACTAGCCTTTTGAAGACGAGAGTGGAACGTACGTCTTGTATGCAAGCTCTAGGGCCTGTTACACCACTTTCTGATAAGTTTTGGATATGCTATTCATAACTTTTTTGACAGATTATCCATACTTAACCGGTCAGATAAGTTTACGATAGCCTATACGGCATTTATCGGGAAGTAGTGATAAAGGGCTTAATTGCCTGCAGTTGGCATCATAATGACACCAAATCCCAAACAAGTTTTTAACCGACTTCCAAAAACGAGGAGGTTATATGTTCGGCTGTGGATATATATATATATATATATATTTTTCATAACAAAAAAGGAGGATATTGGCATAAAAGTAATACTTATGTATGAATATATTATAATAGTAACATATAATAAAACTGATCTTGGCTCGGATAACATCATAAGTAGGTATAACAGATCATATTAAAGTAAACAATAATTCGCGGAACAAAATAATAACTTCTCAACCACATAAAAATATTCCAACGAGAAACGACGTTTATAAAAATAATTTAAGCGCCAAGGGCACGAGGAAAACATTATTCTGAATGGTAAATGTTTGAATGTGAAATTGTTTAAAACTGACACTGATGATATTAATTTAATTTGACATAACGAACCTGCAAACAAAATGGCGATGAACGCCAACACAAACAACGCTTTCATGGTGGCCGAACGTGCGCGCGCGCAGGCCAACGACTAAAGTCCGACTGACGCGCTACCACCCTTTAGTATCAATCCCAATATCAGTATCGGATCTCGGATATCTTATCCGTAATCAGTGATTTAATTTAAGTTACTTAAAAAAATTAAGGCTTCTACATAAGGCGAATGAATTTTTTAAAAGTTTCATTATTTCCCATTCGACTTGCGTAATGCCCTTTGCGAAAGGACATTTTACTAACGTTGAAAAAAGAAACAATTTAGAAATATGTACTGTTTGTTAAATATATAGATTAAGTTATCTATAAACAAGTGCATTTATACGACTAGAGACACAGCTTATAGGTTTTATGCTGGGCAACGTTTAAAAAAAAGCCTGAAATTAACTTAAGAGTTAAGACCAATTTCATTATTTATACTCTTCGAAATACCGAATACAATGGTTTATCTCATTTCCCTATTTCAGAACTTTATGTTTGTTCATTGCTAAGAACTATTTTAAGGTTAGGTTATAACGTAGTGAATCATATTATAGAGTCAAAACTCTACGGTCTACATAATATAGGTACATACCAGTGGCGTAACTACAAGGTGGCAAGCCGGCAAAATGCCACGGGCCCCCAGCCGGAAAGGGCCCCCGATCAACCCCCCTAGACAATAATCGCTTGACGTGTTTTTGTATTGGTTTGACATAGTGGAACGAAAACGAATTTGCCACGGGCCTCGAACGGTATAGTTACGCCACTGGTACATACTACGTTGTAATTTTTTCTACTCTACGTTTATTCATTTACTTTTTAAACTTTTTTGTTGCCAATTTCAACCGAGTGGTTAAAATTTAAAGGCCATTTACACACAAATATTTTCTTTTTATAAATCTAATTAAGCATTTTTTAATGTAACTAATGCTCTATAATACCCCGGATTTGTAGAGAAAGTAAAGATGGAAGGAGATAAAATGTGCTATCTCAGGACATTCTAGGCTTAAGATAAAACCTGGATAAGCGGTTTGAGTGTATACGTTTGTGTCATTGACTATGTTAGCACGTTGATAATAATGATTTATTATCAGCACGAAGGTGCAAAAGGCTATAACCGACTTATAGAGATATTTTCATAAAGCTACCCGACCCGTGTTCTTAAAATTTATACCTTTAAAAAATTTTGTTCCATAGTTTTTTTCCTATAAATAATTATTTGGATTTTGCATAGATCTTGGCACTCATTTAGATCTTTATTCATTATACACCGCAGTTTAAAGTAGAGTATAATTTTATAATTAACTTGGTTCCCCTTTTTACGTTTATATTTTTGATGGATATAATTACATATTTAATAGTTTGTTTTAAAAAGAATAAAATTAATAATACTAAAGGACAAAGTATGATTCGTAAATGAACATAACCCTACAGAAGTCAGTACTGCCTTTTGTGTCACATGAACGTAAGTATATCTTTTATAATCTCGCTAGTCACGAACAGTCTTATTTATGTAAATGTTTAACTAGCAAACAGATATTCAAAAAAAATCAATTCTAATATTGTGTATTTTTATAACTCCGTTTTTTACTTTATGATTACAAAATATATATATTTTTTTATTTATAAGTTTTAAAATAAATAAGTTTTTCCTAATATTTTTTTTATTATTTACTAATACGTTTTCTGTGCTTCTACTTTAACGGTTTTACGCGTATGTCTTAGGCAATATTATTTCCTTCGAAATGGCTAATTATTTTAAACCGAATTTGTACAAATTAGAAAAGCCATAAGTTGTAGATATGCATTAAAATTACAATTCTAATGACTAAGTACAACTCGACCCATTTTTTAAAATAATTTGAATTATTGAGACGAGGCTAAATAAAAGCTTTCTTAAAAAATGTTCTCATCTCAGAAACACAATTGCTTTTACTGCATTAATAGCAATAACGCAAATGTTAGAGTTAGTATGTTTTGCCAACAGGCGTGTACGGCAGCAGTTCCCTGTATTCTAATAATAATTTCCTATCTAATTAAATTGTAATTATAGTATGATAGTTTTTAATTTTACAACTTTATTGACAAAAACATTTAAACAGTGTTTAGCTAATCAAGATTCGCCGTCCCTTTTTGATGTTTTCAATATTCCAGATAAGGACAGCGATTATTTTTTTTCCGTCGTACAGGCTGGCAACGCGCTTGCGATGTCTTCGGATGTTACGAGTGTCCATGGGTGACGACAGTAGCTTTCCATCAGGTAACCAGTCTACTTGCTTGCCCCCTAAATATCATAAAAAAATACCATACAAATACATAAAAAAATATGTATCCGCAGCCGAACATATAACCCCCTCGTTTTTGAAAGGTCGGTTAAAAACCTATCGGAGATTTTAGATAGTGTGCAGAGTCGACAACATAACATATTCTAATAGAGTATTTTCCGTCGAGGCGCACGAATTTTTCTGATCAGGGGGGCTATTATGACCATTTCAAACCTGCATGGTTCCAGGCAATTCAATATACGGCCAGCAAATGCCTTGTTCTTTTTTCGTATTACAATGTCTTCTTAGAATAATTGAATTAATACTAGTTTGGTTGTCTATGAATGGATTTTAAACATCTTAGTACCATTAGGGAACGTCAAACTTCACGTATTTAGTGTCACGTGACGGCTGACTGGCTGGAACAGTCCTGGGAATAAGAGGTCATAATAAGCCCCCAGAAATTTGGATAAAAGTGAGCACTCAGTTATGCTGATGATGATCGTGTACCAAAATATAACTTTTTTGCCCCCGCCGAAGCCAAGTAACGGCAAATAATTTCGCACAAGTTAAACCTGGCATGATGATCTTGTTATGAGCACGGACCTCACAACTATTTGTAGGGTGGCAATGTCTTACAAATATGGAGGATATTCGTTTTTATTATTTCACAAGGCGTAGCAAAACTGGACAGTAAGCTTATTCATAAAAATATTTAAACGGTGTTTAAATAATCAAGGTTCGCTGACGCTTTCTAGAACATTGAAAACGTTACACGACAGAAAGGGATAGCGAATTTGATTAGTTAAACATTGCTTTAATATTTTTATGAATAAGGGGGTAAGTGATAATACTTTAGGGTTTGTATGTGCCCCTGAGGTTTGAAAGGTCATTTTTTTCTCTTTGTAGGGGAATTTGCTAACGAGCAATATAACTTTGCCCATTTACGAAAAAATTCTTTTCGCTCTCAGCGCTGCTAATTTCACAGTAAACTATATAAGGATGGTGTCACTTATACACACACTCTAAAGCTTCCACTCATTTACTTTTGTTACGCCCTTTACAATAGTGTATAATTATTAGTTATTTTTTTTGCAAAAGTTGTATTTAAATATTTATAGGTACAAAACTCTCCGATTTTGTACCGTTTTTAAAAAGTAATATGTCTGTATTAGATGCTGACAAGTCCATAAATGCTTCTCACGAGAGAGCAATACCCTCTCGGAAGACCGGCGTGAATTAGAACGCACGATATAAAATCCTCGCGGGTAATGTTATTATCTACGTAACAGCAACTTCTGTACCGCGCTGCAGGAACGTGGGACGGGGTGGGGGACGTTTGAGAATGCTACCGCCGTCAACGTTGACGGCCAACTGAGTAGGGCGGCCAGTAACCATGGTGACGCTCCCCCGCCGCGCCGCGCTAATACTCAAGGCGAGTTATAGCAATTGTGGTCAAGCTATAATGTTTTCTGTGGTAGAGAATAAAACTCTTGTCCCATAACCATCGTTAGTGGAGTGAGCGTACATCACGACCGACTGCGTACTCGTCTTGCGTGCGCTCTCTAGCGGAAAACAATTCCACATGGACGCATAAACGCTTCATCAACACCTGGGGGTGACCAGAAATAACTTCAAAAAACAATCTACCCCTTTATTTTAAAAATATAAAGGCATTTAGGCCATATTATAAAAGAATACATTTTAAAATAAAAATATAATTATTAATATTATTTTAGTAATTAAATAACAACATCCATGAGTAGCAAGAAATTTAAATTATTTTATTAAATGCGTTGGTCTTAGTACTTGGTAGAGTTGGTAGATTAGAGACAATTTTACATAGGTGTCCTGAATCCCTATTGAATATTAATACATTTTTCGGATGTATATGAAAAACTAAAAGAAAATAAAAAAAAAGTCGAATGAAAAACTAAAAGAAAATGAAAAACTAAAAAAAAGTCGAATCAATTTTTATTGTTACAAAAGTTACTGCGATCGAAATCTGGTGGTGGCTCTGAATCTTTTTTTTAACCGACTTCCAAAAACGAGGAGGTTATATATTCGGCTGTGGATTTTTTTTTTAAGAATGACGTGGTTCGAGGACTCTGAACGGACAGTGACGTTTAGTGTCGATTTCGAATTTACCAAATTTTGGACTTGAAATATATATGTAAGTTTGGGGAAGGAATTTGTTAACGGTAAGAAAACGTAAAAGCTACTGACATATAGTAATAGTCAGAGAGATGAGAGTTAAAATAGGTTTCAGTCGTCCGTTTTTTGACCGTCTTTGGAGAGATTTCATGCAGATATGTAGAGTAGATTGTGCACTTGTGACCTTATAACGTCAGCGTTATAGAAGTCCGATAAGGACATAATAATTTGCCTGACTATGATTTAAAATGCAACAGTTAAGTATGTTTTTAACTAAACAAGCCAAATGTCCGTAAAAAGAAAAACCCGACTGCAGGAAGCAGTGCAATTTACACATCAAGTGTTGTGTATTTTTAGAATGACTATTTAAAACCCTACATTTCGATACACTACTCGACCTAAATTGACGGAATAAAAAAAATTTTAACCTTGTTTCCAAAAATGTTGTCTTCAAAATCCGCTATTTCGTTTTTTTAACTTTTTAGTGCACTTAGTGTCACTTGCGCTATCGAGACGAATCTAACGATACTTTAAATTCTATCAAGAGGTTTAGGCGTGCCGAACAATTATACATACACACATACTCTCGAAAAACATAACTCTCCTTCTAGTGCAGTCGCGTAAACATAAAGATAGAGACAAAAATACCTACACTTCCTGTAATTAATCAGATCAACTGTATAATTTGCGCCGGATGTCGCATCTAAACATTATTGTACTCGTATCAATTCGCCTTTTCTCTCAGCAAAAGAAATGCGTGGACGACCGTGGCATACACAATTTGTATGTGGAGCGAAACTAAACTAATAAATACTTGTTTGCCACGGCAACTTTACTCCTATTGTCTAGGTGCTACGGTCTGACGAGGGGTTAAACCATGTAAGACCTTTAGCAACTTAACCGACGACCGGCGCGACAGCACGGCTCTTACTCAGTCGCCAATCAGTTAGTCAGAAGATTTCAACGCGAGAGTACGTCTCGAGCAAACAAAAAGTTTCCCAAAAACAATCTGTGAAGTGACAGTTATAGTGAAGTGACACTGTGGATTTTCTATCGATAAAACCGATAACCGGTAAGAGTAATTATGATTCATAATTTCGGAAATCGAAAAGCGTGTACTCGAATCCGTTAGTTCTTTTGAACTCGTTTGACTACTAGTTAATTTCCTTATTAACTGCGGATGTGAGAATTTCTATTCCCATATTTTCACAGAAATCGCGTTTGTAGTTCTTAGGATTCCTGTCGAATTATCTCAGTAGCCATTACCTCGTTTGGGACTTTATCTTACTCGAGAATTCTTTCCTTATAGATTACTGAAGTCACGAGTTCGAAACAATACTTGTTTGACATTTACTTCAATTTGTTTATCCTTGTATGTTACTGAGGAAGATTGTTGTAATAACGTATTCTCCTGATCCAACCCCTGAAGAAAAAAGCGGCTGTTTTTGAGTAATAGTGGCTCAAAAGACGTTAGCTAGTCCGTTACTAAATAAATTATGTTGAAATAAAACTTCAGAAACGGTATAAATGCATATTGCACACTATACTTACCCGACTGCGCCAGAAGGAGGCTTATGTTTTTCGAGAGTATGTATGTATGTACGTATGTATAAATAATTGTATGACACGCTCTGCAGCCTAAACGGCATGATGGATTTTCACGTATGAGGTACCGTTAGATTCGTCTTGATAGGAAAAGTGACACTGGGTACATACAAAAAAAAATCAAAATGGCGGACTTTGAAGTCAAAATTGTGAGGCTCCAAAAATTTTTTCCGCCCTTTCAGATCTAGAAGAGTATCAAAATAATGGGCCTTAAATAACCTTTCTGGAAATATACATAACTTGATGTTTAAATTGCAATGGATCCTGCAGTCGGGTTTAATGCTTTTTGGACACTTAGCTTGTTGCAATATTTTAATTGCTATGGAAATGTCTTATACATTTTGTGTTAATGTTTGTTTCTTAACCTTATTTAAGTTGTAACTTGAATCTTCACGTAATTCCTCTTGTGAAATTTTGACGGATAATTATCCGTTTGGCTCGTTTTATTGATGAATGAATTATTTAATTTATCACTAAAATGAGCCAAATCGGTTCAGACGTTCTCGAATTTGAAGCAAGAGAAAAGATAAGACATTGCAACTGGCGACATAAAAATTTCATCGATATTTCCGTTACAACATTGTCTTTTCCTAATGTTATCGAGTACATGTTTACGTCACTAATTCTATCCATTATTATCATTAAACAAAATAATTTTATTTGGTCTTATTAGCAATGACGACTTACTGTAATTCAATTAATTTAAACTAAATGCAAACACGAAAATAAAGGTCTTTTGGAAGAAATTGCTGTACCTATATGTAGAGTCAATTTCACAAAAGAAGTGTAGTAGTAAAACTTAAGTAATTATGTTGAAAATAAACAAAAAAATGATTTTTTCAATGTATTCATACTGTATATTACTTTTTTTGCTTCAAGTTTACTGTTTTAAACATTTCCAGATTAATTTATTACTACCTGATATTATACTCCGTTTGTCTGCACAATAACTGCAGTTTTGTTTGCACACACACATGCATACATGCATACAGAAGTAAAGCTAAGGATTTTAATAGAAATTTCGGTCAATAATACACTGTAAGTATAAAACATATCACTAGCTCTATGATAATAAACAGGTTTGACCGCTGCAAAAGTAGTAAACAGCTACTAGCTACAATCATAACAGATTTCTAGCTTTTATTTTTAGTTATAATATAAGCTTTATCGCTCTTTTTTTAATCCATACAAGTATTATAAATATGTATTTACCTGCGGTTTCGCTTTGATTCGTTTCGGAATTGTCGGAAATGATTTATCCCCCGGGACTTGGGTGCATTTAATAAGGCCCCATTTTTCCAAAATCAGCTCACATAATATTTTTAGTTCCGGAAAAGCATATCCCGAAAAATCTACGGTTTCCGCGCGATTAACGAATTTTGCTTAGTAGCAGTCATTTTAATTCCATAGCAGGTGGTCCGCGAATCACTAGTGGTCCCTGGACTCATCTCAAGTGGTCCTCGAACCGCTGTGTCCTGTACCTGATTAACTTGAAGAAGATGGTATTGAAATGCAACACGAGAGTAGCTGGAATGATACTTTTATTAAACCAACTGGGCGTAATGAAAAATTGACTCTCTTTTGTAACAAGCTCACCCTGTATTAATAAAAAATAAGTATTTTTGAAGATTCTCTACAAGTGACCATTTAATTTTGTTTCGCGGTAAAATGAAATCATTCTATGTACTTTTTAACTTTCCTTATACCTTTAGTATTTTGTTTTTTATGAGTTTTTGGTACGTACTTGAAAGGAAAACGTCTTATTGCTTCCTTCAGCAAAAACATGGTAGTTAAAAATATAACGCACTCATATCATTTGTGTAGTGTTAACCAGCTGTCTCGAGATACGTTGTCCACCTTAGACATTGCTAAATCGTGGAGAGATTTTGCAATGAGGGAGCCATGCTTTGGTACGAATGGGCCGGCTTGTCCGGAGTGATACCACGGCCTTACAGAAAACTGGCGTGAAACGGTTTCGTTCAGTGGGTGAGTTTACCGGTGGCCCAACATTCCTAATCCCCATAACCCTATTCCCTCATAAAGGCCGTCAACGCACTTGCGACTCTTCAGATATCAGGAGTGTCCATGGGCGACGGTAATTGCTTTCCATCAGGTAACCCGTCTACTCACTTGCCCCCTAAAATATCAGAAAAAAAAGAACAATCGTAACTTCGTAACTTTTAGCTAACATTCAGAACCGCTTCTATGTGTACCACGCTCGTAAAGTTCACTTTACTTATCGTCTCCTCGTCTCCTATTCTTTAGAAATTGCCAACAAAATACCGTACTTAATCACTATCTGTCCAGCCATCGTCAAAGATGTGATGGATAATAGTTGTGGTTTTCAAAAGAATCTTCATAACGGGCACCAGTTTTTGTTGTTTTCGAATCTTGGGATGACTAACGATGTACCATGAGGAAAATGTTACATGAATGACCTACGCTATTTGGTCAGGTTATGTAAAGTCGACGCTAGCCGTGATCTGTCGGTTGGGTTCGATATAAACTAACGAAATTATGTAGGCTATCTGCCTATTTATTTCCATGAATTCCTGAAAGTGAATAAGGAAAATAGGTATGTACACGAAGCTAATTTATTACCTTATATAATATAAGTTATAGTTTGCGATACCACAAATGTAACTAAGCAATTAAAAAAAATACTCAGAAAAAAAATCAATACCGACACTATAAATGCCAATGTGTTTCTGGAATAACGTAACACAGAATTTGTCCTCTAAAAAGAAAGTCAAAAATATATACAGCCGAATAAAAAGCCTCCTAGTTTTTTGAAAGTTGGTTAAAAAAACCGTCACGTGCAGCATACGCAGCCGAGGATCTTAGGATGAGAGCGATCTTTTCGCAACCTCCAACCACAATAAAGCTACATTTAACGGCTATCCTGGACATAATTACCGATATATCCCGGTTTATCCCCAACACTGTCCCACCCCTGGCCCCACGCTCAGTTTACATTTCGCCGGGTTCGATGACCGGACTATTTTGAATCGTGACTCACATGTACACTCAGCAAAAAGTTTACATGGAAAACAACGTAAAGACGTTGCTACAACATGCAGGATAGAAGAAATTAAAATAGCAAATTTGGTCTATGGCTAATTTGTTTTTAACAGCTAGACGTAGATAAGAGTAGGAGTTTTGACGGGGATTTCAGAGAGTGACGTTGTGAGTTTTGTATTTTTTGTTAAATATGTGTTATTTCGGTTTTTAATGTGTGAT